>CABHPP010147301.1:18305-48180 GCA_902168425.1 Peromyscus attwateri
GCTGGGCTGGAGAGATGGCTCAGAGGTTAAGAGCACTAGCTGCTCTTCCAGAGGTCCCGAGTTCAATTCCCAGCAACCACATGGTGGCTCATGTCTGTCTATAATGAGATCTGGTGCATGTCACTGTGACCCTGAGAGGGGCATCTCCAGTTCAAAGGCATGCATCTGAATGACTGATGGGTAGGCTGACTGTCAGAGTAACACAAAGCTTTACTAATCATGCTAACCAGTAGAATGGCTTTGTCTGTAAGTTCTGTTACTTCACAGCTGCTGCATCAAGGGCTCATCCTCATGAGCTCAAGGGCTGTTACTGGGGAAGGGAATCTTCATGAAAAAACAACAACAACAAAACCAGAAGCTGAGGAGCTGTTATCAAAAGGACACATCCTGCTTTCCAATTCTGGGATGATGGTGCCCAAGAGGAAATGGCAGGAGGAAATGGCGATGACCATGTGATCCTGAGATGCCACTGATGCACAGAACCACTGCCATTGTCAGGGAGCAATGATGAATAAGGAGGGCGAGTCTTCAGCACACCCAGCTCACGCGCACACACTGAGCAAGTGGTTGTCTCACCGTCAAAACAGATACTCCTTGCTTTGTCTGTCTTGAGATCGGTGGAAGGCTCATCTCTGAGCCACAGAGATCATAGAGTCACAGAGCAGGAAAACAAGAGTAAGATTAAAGGGCATGGCATAACCAAATGAAGCCACACTGAAGCTGGTATGGGGAGAGAAGCCATGGCAGGGCAGGTTTAGGGAGCTGGGAAGAGGGATGCGACTTTTTCTTTTTGATCTTCTCGAGAGGTCCAGCCACGGCACGTGGGAACCCTATAATTATAAAGGTAGAAAAATGATGGAGACAAGGCAGAGGAGAAACAACTAGATAAAGGACTAAAAAAAAAAACGGAAGAGGAGTCTGAGAAAGAGTTAAGGAAAAAGTGCTGGGCTTTTCTGTTTAATCTTCCATCAAAAATCAGCCAGAAGGAAGAGGAGATAAGGGAAATCAGCAACTTGGGAATCAGGAAAGAAGCCATGGGAAGACATTGAAGAGTTCTCTGGGAGGAATCACTTGATGGCTGAGAGCTGCTGCCCACTTAGGGACTACATGGTGGGATTCTAATGGTTAGTTCACCTGGGGAGAACACAGAGTCCTCTGCAGCTGTCTGCATCCATGGACATGGAGCCTGATTGGCACCTCAGAGGAAGGTATTCTGTAGACTGTGTGGGAAGAAAAGCATGAGGGGCTTTAGAGATTTCTCCATGCCCACTAAAGCTGAAAGACTGTGCTCTACGGAATAGGGAAGGGATGTGGGACGTAGGGCAATTGCATTGGAAATGACAAACAGCGACGATATAGTGAGACTTACCCAGAGCAGCAAAAGTTAAGTATGAAACAGAAACTATTGAGATACACATGGATACTGTTCCCTTAGAAAGAGGCCCTGGCTATTATTGAGACAGCCAAACATGGACATGTACAACCACAGATCACACGAGCAGAAAGGACCTGGAGAAGATCTTAGATGCAGCAATGTAGCATGAGGGGCTGAACAAGACAGGAAGGTATGTAGCCCTAAAAAGGGTTGCTTTGGGGTAGAGGGTATTATGGAGGAAAATATGAACAGTGCTAGATGTTATTTAGGTTTCTTTCCAAATCATTACTGGAGGTACAGCAGGTATAAATTGAGAGCCGAAGCTAAAATAAAACTGCTTGAAGAAGATGGTTTGTGTAGAGGAAATAGCATCACCCAGGAAAGAAGAGGCCTGTGTTTGAAGTCAACAGAGGAAGAAAAGAGAACTGGGAACACAGAGGAGCCAAGGCAAGGCATTCAGAAATACAAAGGAAGCAAAGGAGAGGGAGAGGCCTAAATAACAGGCTTTCTGTGGTGAAGCCCAAGTTCCAGCAAAAGAAAGAAAGGAGACTCTGAGACAAGAGAGAGTGAAATCACGGAGTGAAAAGGAATAGCTTTTAAAGATTTGTACCTCCAGATCACACAGGTGCAGAGAAAGTTCTGCCCGCAGTGGCACTATGTAACGGAAAAGACAGCGTGCCAAAGACGACCAGCAAAATGAAACGTACAACAAAGAACTTTTAATAGCATGAGGCAGGAGGCTAAGGCCTCCGAAGGCAGTGGCCTGTGGCTTCATTTAAAGAAATACTTATCAATTATTTTTTAAAATATGTACGGGCATTTTGTCTGCATGTATGTCTGTCCACCATGTACATGCAGTGCCCTGTCAGTAAGCCAGAAGAGGGCAGCAGATTCACTGGAACTGGAGTTACAGACAGTTGTGAGCCACGAGATGGGTGCTGGGAATCAAGCCTGGGTCTTCAGCAAAAACAAAAAAGTGCTCTTAACTGCTAAGCCATCTCGCCAGCCCAGCTTGTGGCTTCTTGATGCAAAGCCCATTTTTCTGCCACAGCCTTGCCTCATCTACCTGAGAGTTTTGTAGTGCCATTATGAAAATAATAGTCAGACAATGGGCAATAGAAACAAAATCATTCCCATGCTCAGTCTATTCAATTCAGGTTTCAGGTACAGATGGGAGTATGTGGGACAATAATTGTAGGCATAGAGATAGGGAATCTGGATGCATGCTTTCATCTTAGTGATTTAACTGACAAGCAGTGTGAAGGAACCTTAGCTACATCTAAGTGAGAGGTAATTGGTTAAAGGTGAGAGGTGAGCGAGCACCATATCCAACCACAGTTCTTAGTGGTCTCCTCATCTGCATGGTATTTTCAGTTTTTGACTTTTAACTTTAATGTGGTGATCTCCTATTCTCATTCACTCCTGCTTAAAGGTTATGCATCTCATTAGTGCACCGCCCATGTGGCCTCAAATGTACAGCTTGTTGTAGCAGACTTACAAAGAGTCATGATCATCTCTAAGTACATTCGAAACTCAAGAGTTCTCAAATTGTTCATTTGGCAGAAACAATTTTGTTTCCATCTGGTTTGCCTAGGGGAAAGTTCACTGGTGTTTATTGGTAAGAAAATCAGAACATCATTAGGAAAATTTCAATGGATCCTTGCATGAACGTGTGATGTTCGTCAATCACAAAAGCAAAAACAGAGTTGATAACCAAATAAGAATGGTGTAAATCTGAAGGGCAGCCATTCTCCTCATAGGTACGTTGTTTGCTTCATTTTGCACATGTTCAGACTGACAGCTGGAGGGACCCTGCTGGGATGGTAGGGAGCTTTAGTTATGTAAAGCACAGCACAGATTTTTATGAGGAATGACTACCAGAAGACATTTTTAAAGCAGCATATGTTATGTAATTGCAACTTATTTTAAGCCACGGCAGCTTTCCTCTTTCTTTGTAATGGCATTCTGTTGTCAACTTTTAGCATTACATTTTAATGAAGGAAAGTTAGGAAGTTTCTAGACTATGCAGATGAGAAAATGGACTCATACATTTCTGGTCAGTTTCATCAGATGGGTATCATTAGCTTCTCATGATTTTACTCTTATGTATGACTCATTCTCTGATTTTATTATGCAACGTCCCACTGAATGGAGAGCAATGGTATCGTTTACACTTGTTAAATCCCATCATACTCGATGCATGTGGACTAACACTGCACTTTCGTGTTGTGTGCAGACATTTATTGAAATGTAGGTCATAAAAGCATTAACTGTTATACATCATCATGCTGCACAAGAATAAAATTAAGAGCTTGAAGTAATCCTTATTTCCATTGCTTGAATATGCAAATTAAAATTGGGCAACTAAAGAGACTGAAAAGAATATATAGTTTTGAATTACTGCATAATTTCAAATGGTCTCAAAAAATTCTTTCAACTAATAGAAAGAATATAAGAAATTCAAGGTAGAATATCCTGAATTCAAAGCTGGAGGAGACCATGTGTGCAGTTGTGTTATCTGAGAAAAGGCTTTAGGCAGCTGGAGTCCTTGAATATTTGATAACATGCGGTTAACAGAGATGAATCACAGATACAGAGGAACATTTTTTTTTTTTTTGAGATGCTAAGGGCTAAAAGAGTGTTGTAGGTTTAAGTTTATGGGAGAAATTACCAAAAAAAGTAAAGAAAATGTATGATAGTGAAAACAAGAATTTCTACCCATATCCAGAGTAAATTAATGGTAGAGAAAGGAGCCAAAGGTTTTGCTTATAGGCGAGGGCGGAACAGAAAGGGAAGCTTCCTGAAAAATTGTTTCCATTATAAATTATTGACACTCCTCAAATGTATAAGCATATAACGAAACAGGAACTGCTGAAATGGCCCAGTGGGCAAAGGCACCTGCTACATAAGTTTGACAAGACATGAGTTCGAGCCCCATGTAAAGCTGGAAGGAGAGAACGGACACCCTAATGTTGGTGTCTCGTCTGCATACCGCCCTCCCCCCGCACCCGTTTTAAGAGTTAACAAAATGAAACTGTACGGAAGCAAACTGGGGCACCTGTGGCAGAGCTCACCGGGGAAACAGTTTCCTTGGCCAATAGTTAAGATAGCTAAATCAAGGAAGGACAACAGACCGGAGATGAAGTCTATACTCTTCTAAAAGAGAGGTGGGTTCACACAAATCACAGTCAGCACCATGCTTACGGTGGCAGTCAGCCTGCTGACAGAGTCTGGCTTTTCAGTTGCTAGGTGTGTGATCTGAGGAGATTCTTAGCCTTGGCATCCTTACTAGTGAAATGAGAATGCTAACAGTCACACCAAAGTGACGCGTGAAATCACACAACAGAACCTGGCACAGTAAGTGCTCAGGAAATGTGGGCCATTGGTAGTAACAAGTGACCCCCTTAAGGAACACTTTCTTTATTACCATCACAGGCATCATGATCTTTGTGAATGGACAGATCAAGGCTTTGTCTTAGGAAATAACTTGACTAAGATAATACAGCTATTAAACTGAGAGCACAGGTCTACACAGCACCAAAGTCCATGCTTTTTCTTCTCGGTAGTAAACATTTCTGAATGTTTAATTTCCCTTTATTCTGGATCATACCTAATAATACCTAGCACTCACTAAGGCAGACTTCTGTTAGCACAAAGTGCTGAACTGAAAAAAAAAAATCCCATGCCAGGACCTCCCTGGTGTAACTGTTCACAGTCAGACTCTGCATCCTGAATATTATACATCAGCTGTTAAGCAATTTGTAATTTCTTTCATCTCTTCCTAAGTGAACAGGATGCAGCTGCTAAAATTCCTAAATGACCATCTCAAGGTCTTCCATGGACATCGGTAGATGTTCAGGCGGAAGTGTTTCTCGGAGGAGCTGAGCATGTCCAAACAGCAGTTCCCAAATTTCCTTTCCACTCCCGAGGTTGCCGCAGCTAAATTGATTGACTAAAAGGAGATGTATTACACCGCCGTGAATCAGAAGGGATGGTAAAAATCTATTCCTCTCTCCTCACGGGGATTTAATAAGGTCAAATAACATAAAATAGGCAAGGAAAGTTTTCTGCAATAGAAAAAGAAAAATGAGACAGAGGTATTCAAATCGTAAATTGGAAATTTAGAAACCTGGTTTGCCCCTTACATGTTGAGTGACCTTGAGAGGTTTTCTAGCCTTTCACTCAGTTTACTACAATATAAGATGGGATAATAGCTGTTGATTTCAACTGGTTGTTGTAAGGATGGAATGAGAAAAGCCACAGAAAGAACTTGGAGCAATTCCTAGAATATGGTAAAAGAACACGTGCACTAATTCTTTATTATTATTTTGAGTACAACACCATCTCTATCCATATGCAGCTGACACAAAGTTAAAAAGTAGTGGTCATCGTTTACATTCTCCACTCCGTCCTTGGTACATCTCCTCGAACAAAGAAGATGCATTTTCACTGATTTAATTGGTGAGTGGATACTGCTATCATGTGTTTATAGACTTAGCAACCTGAGTCACCCCCCCCTCTTTTTTTTTTTGGTTTTTCGAGACAGCGGTTCTTTGTGTAGCTTTGTGCCTTTCTTGGAACTCCCTCTGTAGTTTAGGCTAGCCTGGAACTCACAGAGATCCGCCTGCCTCTGCCTCCCAAGTGCTGGAATTAAAGGCATGCGCCACCACCGCCCGGCTGAGTCACCCTTCTTACTAGGTTGTTCTTGGACTTAAGGAAGAACATGAGTAGCCAAGGAGTGGTGCTTGACCCGTACCTACATGGACATGTGTGTCTCATCTTGCATGAACCCTCTCAAAGGTTTTCCTTCTCCTACAAGGATGATCCGGTGCCCTCACAAGGTGGGTCTTCCAGAGTTGAAGCCCATTAACTCCTACATCTTGATAAATCACAGTTTGCATTTGAACCCCATGGGCACTCTCAGCAGCCCCGAGTTTGGATCAACAGAAACTTGGCTACAGCCGGTTATTACACGTAGCTGCTCAATGGGATGTGTGGAAATGAAAAATCACAAAATCCCTCGGGAAACGTGAAAATATACCTGTATTGCCTAAAATGCAAGGGGGGGGGCAGTCAGGCTTCTTTTTCAAAGAAGGAATCTGGCCTTTGGCTTTATTTCTGAGCAATTTTAGGAAGGTCATTTGACTGGGAATGTGATATCAGAATCAAACACTTGAAACACCATCAAGTGACTGGAGTTGTAAGTTCTATTTAGAAGACTACTAGCAAGTGCTTAACATAAGGCATTGAATTAAACTGGGAAAAGGGAATATTAATGTGATCCTAAAAAGAAATGAACTGTTTTACTCAACAACCAAGACAGAACTTAGGTTTCCTTTAACATTGGTATGTCTTTCTATAATTTCATTTATTGCTTTATATGCACACTTGCCTACCAACCAAATTAAGATTGAAATCACTTTCAATAGTTCTCTATTCCCAACCCTTCTATCTGCTCACTAAGAAAATTCCATAACCTAGCTTTTTAAAAAAAAATGATATTTTTATCTTCATGTCTATATAGTTTCATAGACCCTGCAACAACCTAACTTTTTCATGGAGGTCCAGCCTCTAACACATCCTTACCACCAAAGAGTTAGTCTTTAAACACATAACTGATGTGGCCGCCGGCTCCTTCCTCACTGTGAGGATAACACACCACCTCCCATCACAAGGACCCTGTCTTATTTCTCTGGTTTACCCTTGCCTCCCATTCCTCTCCTGTGTTCTAATCAGATCTGTGCATCTTTCCAGCCTCTAAATGTTCCCAGAGCTCAACCTTTTTTTGGAAGTCCTTATCTCAACATGTTCAAGTCTACCATCTTTTCTAACGTACTTCAACTCACATTTTGATCATTTTTCCCCCTCAGCGTCCCATTTCCACACAGCATCAAGCCTTCTTTGCTGGCTCTAAACTCTCAGGGTACAAATAAGGTGTCTGACTGATTCATATCATGCCCAGCAAGGCATGAGCTTCAGATGGAAGCTTGCTGAGTTGATACCTTGAATTACTGAAACCTTCTCTGGAGAAAGCTTAGCTTTTTTTTTTTTTTTTTTATTTTTCTCGGTTTTCTCTCTCTCTTTTTTTCTCTCTCTCTTTTTTTTTTTTTAAAGATTTATTTATTTAACACAGTATTCTGCCTGCATGTATGCCTGCAGGCCAGAAGAAGGCACTAGATCTCATTATAGATGGTTGTGAGCCACCATGTGGGTACTGGGAATTGAACTCAGGACCTTTGGAAGAGCAGCCAGTGCTCTTAACCTCTGAGCCATCCTTAGCTTTTATGTTTCTTTCTTTTTTTTTTTTATATATAGTCAAATGTGGAAGGCGCTGAGCCAATGAAGGTGTTGCAAAATGGTGGCTGGGAAGAAAGAGGGCATGGGCTTTGGTGGTTGTAGGTTACCTGAATCACAGGTTTTGGAGACAGGCTGATGAGAATTGAAATAGAGACTGCGACTTGGAAGTTTGGAGGGGATCCCTCTCTCTTTTCCTTTGTGAAATGAGAACGGCAACACTTCAGTATTAGTAGGAAGGTCGAAGGTTTTAAATAAGCATGTATAACTTGGAATAAGTACTTTTAATTTTATGAAAACAGACAAACTTTATACACATTAAAAACTTTGGTGGTACTTTCACAGTACTTCTGAAGAGAGAAAAATATTTTGCTAGACTTGTGAAGGAGATAGAGAATTATACCTCTGAGTTGTTGCGTAAAGCAAGCTATAATATAAAATATATAATATAATATAAATATTAAATAAATATAAATATAAGAGGCAAAACCTTCTCAAACTACTGACTACTTCTGATCTGTAGCGACCACCTCACATGACATCCCTGTTTCCAGCCGGGCAGTTGTGGCGCACACTTTTAATCCCAGCACTCGGGAGGCAGAGGGAGGCAGATCTCTGTGAGTTTGAGGCCAGCCTGGCCTACAGAGGGAATTCCAGGACAGCCAGGGCTACACAGAGAAACCCAGTCTTGAAACCCTGTCCCCCCCACCTCCAAAAAAAATTCCTATTTTCCTTTTTTCTTTCACAATTTGATTTCCAACTAAAATATGCAAAATTTTAGAGTTCACAGGGAAAATGACAAAATATACAGCTGTTTTGTTCTTCTGGTCCTAAGACTTTTTCTTTCTGTGATCAATACCCTTTTTCCCCAAGGCTGGGGAAAACTCATAGTCTTGAGCATGTTACATTCAACATGTTATCTTTTTTCCCTCCTCTATGCTGGGGTTTGAAACCAGGGTCTTACATATGCTAGGCAAACACTTTACCACATACCAAGTTATATCCCAAACTTTTTCTGTTTTTGTTGTGTGGTCTTGTTAAGTAACCCAGGCTAGCCTTAACTTTTGACCTCTCTGCTTCAGTCTTCTTAGTGTGAGGGGAAAAAAAATATATAAATAAAAGATACAACAAGTGTATCTTTTAACTATTTACAAATAACATATGTATCTATGCCATGGAAAGGGAGAGTGGTGTGTGTGTGTGAGAGAGAGAGAGAGACAGAGAGAGAGACAGACAGACAGAGATCTGATCTACCTGAAATTAATATGACCATTAAATCTTTAATCGTTCTCAGATTACAAATTATTTCTGGGCTGGAGAGATGGCTCAGTGGGTAAAGGTGTTTGCCTCTGTTCCTGGTGACTTAAGTCCGATTCCTGGACCCCATGTGATAGAAGGAGAGAACCAAGTTCTGCAAGATGTCTTCTGACTTCCACACAAATGTGCATGTGTGCCCCCTTCTCTCTCATACACACACACACACACACACACACACACACACACACAACGTAATTTTGAACACTAAAACCATCAACATCAACAAAGCTATTAATAGTCAGTTCCCCCTTGCAAACTGAGTAAAAGGGGAAAAAATGTCTGTGTATTCAAAGACACCAAGAATAGAGATAGTAAGGTAATGGTCTTTCATCTTCAAATATTGAGTTAGGATGTCAAACACCTCTTGTTTCTCTCAGAACAACATTGGGATTTTTTTTAAAGGGCAAATAATTTCCAACAAAGCCTTCTTAAGTTTGCTGTCATAGTACATCACACCTCCCCGCATGTGCGCATGAACAGTGGCAGCTGACTTCTCTGCTCTGATGGCCACGTCTCATTCTGCCTTGCCATTTGGCTTCTTCCAGCTCCTGCCTGATCACATTTTCAAATGTCATTCACGTTTATGCAAGCCAGTGCACAAAACAAAATTAATTTAACTCACAACGGCACGTTAACATTATTACTTTTGACACCATGGAAAACTTATTAACTATAGCTTGTCACAAACCTCTCAGAGAACATGGCCCAACTCTAACACTGAGAAGGGAGGAAATTGATGGAAAGGATGTGTTGGATCTCTAGATAGTGTAAGAAATAAACTAGCTGGTTTGATTTTAATTATGCTAAAAGGAGCTGTCTTTTATGAAAGGCAGGAAAATCCATTCCATTTTGCGGGTCTACTCTTTAAAAACATTTTATGGCACATGCTTTCAGCTTTAATTTTTCTTCTCTCCATGAGGATGTCTTTGTATTTGAAGAGATGTAAGAAGTACAGTTTATTGTTAAAGTGCATCACAGACTATAAGGGAGAAGGGAAAGGGGTCCATGGTACACTTACTAATGTCGGGTGTTTTTACCTAGGGGATCTCATTCCCTCTGGATTATAACTTATGCAGAGGTTTTGCACTCTCCATATTACTCATGAGGAAATTAATGCACACAGAGGTCATTGGACGTCTTCAAGTTTGTGGAGAGTTTGTTTAGGTAGTTTGAACTAGTCTGTTTGACTCCAAATACATCTCTCTTTTTTTTTTCTTCTGTGAACTCTTTCTGTAGTCACATTATATCTAAAGGGAATGGGACTAGGAAATGCAGGCCTTACATGAATCAAGCTATTCTTTCTCTGTTTTCTGCAAATTTAGGTTTCACAGAAATGATGTGTGTGAATGTGTGGGCATATGTATATGGAAGTTAATGGTCAACCTTGGGTACAGATGCTCTGCAGCAGTGATCCTCGTTTGTTGGCAGAGGGTCTCGCCCTGGCACATGGAGCTCCCTGATTAGGCTAGCTGGATAGCTGGCCAGTGAGATTCCTCCTGTTTTTCCCTGGGGCCGAAATCACAAGTGTATTCCACCATGGCTGGCTCTTTTACTTGGGTGCTGGGAATTGAACTCAGGTCCTCTGGTTTGTGCAGAGTATACTTTATCAGTCGAGCCATCTCCCTAGCTCTAGAAATGATTTTCTAAATTATTCAAAACTGGCATTTATAAAAGAGACTTGACTTGGACATCTAAAAGTCGCGGGGAGCTTAAAAGTAAGTTCTATGTATGTTTGTATGAAATTTAGTGTGAGATAGTATTTTCTTTGTTCCGTGTCCAATGGTCTCTTGTTCCATATTCCTCCAGAAGCAGATTATAAGTTTCCTTTTAGCCTCAAGACAGCCCTTTCCAGTCTGGGTAGGGCTACTTGTCACACTGGGAATCTGTGATTTAGAGAGTGACACAGTAAGTACTGGGAAGTCACGTTCCCTGAGCTTCTGCTGGACCTGCTGGGAAAGCAAATCTCCTTAGCTGTCAGCAGCAGGTCAAGAGTCTTGTAGAAATGAATGGATAGTTTGGCAGCTCCCCAGCCACCCTGCTCTCCCCAGGGTGGGTGCTAGAACGTGGCAAATGCGCCAGCCATTATAACTTCCTGCGGTGGCCAGGAAAAGGGAGCCAACATTTGGTCACTTCTTACAGGCCAGCTAGCATTAAACATACACGTTCTTAGAATAATCCAGGTTTCAAGAAAGGAGTTTTGATTAATGTGAGTATATCATATTTACTAAAATTGTTGCTATCCTTAAACAATATATTTTCTGTGACACTAAGGATTATAGCTCCTTATTTTGATTCATTCCATTGATGGGAAATGTCATCACAGAAGTTTTCTTTGCCAGTCATTATTTGAAGTGGAGACCTTGTGTGTGTGTGTGTGTGTGTGTGTGTGTGTGTGTGTGTGTGTGTATGTGTGTGTTGCTGACAGGGCTCTTGGAAAGTGAGAAGGAAAAGAAGGAGGGACCAGGTAGGTGGGCACCCCCTTTCTGATCACTTCCTGTAAGGACCCCTAAAATGAATTTCTTTGAAAACCAGAACATACTGGATTGGAATTTGAAAAAAATAATGATTTCTTATGTCCTTTGTTGTACATCTCCATGTGAGCATTCATTTCCTTATATACATGTTAAAATGAGACCCCAAAGAAGATAGTCTTAGGATCCAAAGATACTGTATACAAATGCTTCTAAAATCCCACTATAGTGCAATTATATGTAGACTTATAAATGCAATTTTATATTTGTCTTTTCTACTTAACATACTAATGGGTTTTCCCATATAACTATAGCTAATGTCTACCTAATATACCTAATGTAACTTCGACTTTATAACCACTTTGTTATTGTTGAACACAGAGCCCACTTTCTTGTGGATAACTGTAAGTTGGTGCATGAACATGAGGACTTACAGTAATGTAACTATGACAGCAGAGGCTCAGTTTTGTTCAGAATTTTGTTTACCAGAACTCATTACAATGTGAAATTCTACATTCTGGACTGATTTTTGTGTGTGTGTGTGTGTGTGTGTGTGTGTGTGTGTGTGTGTGTGTGTTACCTGGTAGGAAAGTCAAGATGATGTAACTTTAGTCTTTAGTATGTTCACCGAGGGCTGCTGCCTGTGGGCGCTGGCCCAAGCGAGATAGCCAGAGGCCGATCTATGAAAACCCACTCTGCTAGACTCACTCCCTAAATCTGTCACTGCCGTGCATAGCTCCAGGAATCTCTTTCCTTGATTTTTCACTGTCAAAAAATGGATTACTTTAAAAGAAGCGAAAAGCTCAGCGCCTGTTATCATTGTTTGTCAAGGTAATTGGAGAGAGTATGTGATGGGTCTTCTGAAAATGCAGGGGGAGATTAGGAGGCAGAACGGGAGAGAAGGTGCACAAAAGCCTTGACTTAGATTGATGAGACAGCTCCTTTCCTCCAAGGGCTTTGCTTTTTAAACACTTTTTTGATGAATCATCCCATGGGAGATTACCGTGTCTCTTCCTTTACCTTGAAGCAGGTCTGCAAATGTGTGCCCCAACTCTTATTTAAAAAAATCTTCCAAAGAGGTAGGCTCTCTGAGACATCTGCTTTAACATTTCACACTTCCAGAGAGGTCTTCTTGGGTTTAATTGGCTCTCCCCACACCTGCATGTCTTTCTGTCTCCTCAGACTAAGGGGTCTTCAGAAAGTCGTTCCTTATCGACTTAAGTGGCTATCTGACCCCTAATGAATGCAGTCACCACTGAGATCTCTCATTTCAAGAGATTCTGGTTCATCTATTTTAAGAGTCCAAATCCTACTAGAAGCTACAAGGCTGGAGTGAAAAGACAGTTTGAATCGGATAGCCAGGTCTCCATGGCTTCTATCACACATGGAAATGTGCGAGAGTAAGGCAGTATTACCAGATTCACTGATGGATGTTCAAAGACACTGCAAACGTGGGACTTCGCACTTTCACACCGACCTACAATTTGCTCATAAACACAGACTCAGAAAGGTTGAAATAGAGGGGACATGAAAGAGTCCAAACAAACGCAAGCTTTAATCTGAGTTTTGTTTTATTTCTTCACTGTTTTGAGATCTTGAGTTTTAAATAGGAAGGCTGAAGCACAGGCCTAGAAAATGATGCCACCAGCAGTTTCTATTTGGGTCCAGATGAGTCCTAAATTTCCACAGGCTCGGAGTATGTTTGAATAACTTCTATCTTAAATTGAGATCCTTGGGAGATTTTAGCTTAGCGTGTATAAAATCTTTGTCTAGGGATATCAGAACTTGCATTTAGGAAGAACCATTTCAGCTCTCAGTTCTGAAAGCAAGAGCACGTGATTTTTCTGTGGAAATGAGACGTGCTGAAGCATTTCTTAGGGAACAAGGCACAGAAGCATGTGCTGAGTACAGCGGAGGCGGCGGGCCACCTCATCAGGGCACTGAAACAATCATAAGCTCTCCCTGGTCCGCTCTCAGCCTCCACTTCCCTTCTTTTGCCCTGGCACTCTAACTAATGGCTGGCTGGGCAAGTGGCTCTGGGCTCCACTTAGAGGACATCACACAGTATATCAGGCATTATCTGCCTGTGGAGATTACACATGATGAACCTGTTTCTGCTCCCAGTTACTTAAGTTTTAGCCCAGGGCACTGAATTCGTTACATGCTGAACAAGAGGATCTGAGAGAAGCTTGGATCCTTGTAACTAAGGACTGGCTTTTTCCATGAATTTATTCCCTGGTGACTTATACAACACATTCTGATAAACACTGACTTCAGACTCAACCCAGAAGCCCTACAGAGCAGTTCTCACCTAAATAAGCCTTGTTAAAATTCAGCTACGTCCCATCCTTATTTCTTCCTTGGTTCATTGTGCTGTATAGGGACAGAAGTCATTTGGAAAAACAAATCTCATTTTCCTCTATCACATCAAATGATAAAGAGAATGATAAAGAGACAGAATTCGATTGCTTCTTCAGGAAAAAAAAATCCCTTAATTGTTAAAAGAGAAAGGCTACCATGGTGTGTGTGTGTGTGTGTGTGTGTGTGTGTGTGTGTGTGTGTGTGTGTGTGTGTGTGTGTGTGTGTGTGTGTGTGTGTGTGTGTGTGTGTGTGTGTGTGTGTGTGTGTGTGTGTGTGTGTGTGTGTGTATGTGTGTGTATGTGTGTGTATGCATGCGTATGCGTGTATGTGTGTAGAGGCTAGAGGTCAACATTGGGTACCTTCCTTAGTTGCCCTTCACCTTAATCTTTGAGGCAGGGACCTAGCTGATCAACTCAGACAGAGGTCCAGAGATCTGCCTATCTCCACCCTTCAATGCTGCCGGTACAGATGTGCACCACCATGCACTGGTTTTTTATATGGGTACCGGGGACTGGAGCTCACGTCTTCATGTGCAGCATAAGCACTTGACTGAGTCATGTCCCCAGCCCTGTTACCTTATTTAAAAGCCTCATTTCCTCCAAAAGTTAATTAGCAGTGTTTTAATACTTTTCTCAAAGTATTCCTGAAAGACCAAAATTAGGGATTTAATGAAGTTCCTGATACAAAGAATTTATTAGATAAATAACAGTGAATGTAGGCTCTGGAGTAAAGCAAACACCTACTTTCTGACCATTCTTTGTAGGTTATATGATTTCAGACAAGTTTATTCACTTCTGTGAGTCCGAGTTTCCTCATTTATAAATTGAGTATCTAAAGCACAGTAAGGTTTCATCAAGCTAATGTATTTAATTATTTCAGTGTATATTTAATTATTTCAGATTTAAGTCAAACTTACTATGTTCCTGGCAAAGGGGACTGATCAACAAATACAACAACAAAATTAAGAAAGTCCTGAAGAGGGAACACAGGCAGCCAATAGAAGAATCTGGGCACAGGGTATGGTGTTGTGGTGAGAACCAAGGTCTCTAGAAGTCACCTGAGAGAGCCTACTGGTGGAGGTAACTGCTTTTAACAACAGCTAATACAAGGCCTTCAACATTTTAACTAGAAATGATGATGACTCATCCCTTAATGAAGGTCACTTCATTAAATTACTTCATTACTGTTAAAATTCAGACCTGGCAAGAAGTGTTCAAAAATGTAGCTTAGCTTTATGTGAGATTGGTCAAAATAGTTTCTGTAAAGATCACATGAAAACCTCTAATGCAGGAGTGTTACAACACAGTCTTCAAAAAAAATTGACTAGTTTTCATTTGGAGAAAGGATAAACTGGGGACTGATGGTACACATCTGATCATCACATGGCTTTGTAAGATGTGTAGTGCAGGCTGTTTCTATCCCTCCCCGGCCGGCCTTGGTCCTCTCATAAAAGGTAAGTTTAAAAACAGAAATCTAAGAGAATGGTCAATACCGTGTTTCAAATTGCAGTCATTTCTACTGGAGCTACTCATTGCTGCCAGCTTTATTGATCTGTACAAATTATTATTTTCATAATGACAAAAAATAGAACAAGTCTGCAGAGCTCGATATCTTAACTCCGCTGGATAATGTTAACAGATAGCTTTCATTGCACTGTGAAGCAAAGGCTCAGAACTCCAAGCACACAAAACATTTAGTTTGATAGCATCTCTCAGACACAACAAGGCTGATACACATACAGCCTCACGGAGACTCTGGTAGCATGCCCAGAGACCTGCACAGGTTCAAAGTGGAGAAAACCCCAGCACTGAGAAGGGGAATGGACACAAAGTCCTCCCAGTAACCAAGAAGCTATTTGCAATTGATACCTACGGGGAGAGGGAAATAACTTTTCTCTAACGGAGTGACACTGGGTGTGTCAACCACACTCCTGGGCGGGCTCTATGCTTGGGAGCAGATGGCCAACATAAAATGGCGGCGGCGGCTGCTGCTGCTTCTGCTTCTTCTTCTTCCTCCTCCTCCTCCTCCTCCTCTTCTTCTTCTTCCTCTCCTCCTCCTCCTCCTCCTCCTCCTCCTCCTCCTCCTCCTCCTCTTTCTCCTCCTCCTCTTTCTCCTCCTCCTTCTTCTTCTTCTCCTCCTCCTCCTTCTCCTTCTTCTGGTGGGCTTTTTATCTCAGTATTGCATTTTCTGTATTACTGGTTTGTTTAAATTTTCAGTTTTTGTTTTTTTTAATTTTTATTTATTTATTGGTGGGTAAGGAGGTGGGAAAGATCTGGGAAGAGTTGGGGTAAGGGAAAGAATACAATAAAAAATGTATAAATTTATTTTTCTTTCTTTTAGTCAGGCACAGTGTGCATGTATTTTGTGGTGGTTGGGTTAAGAATGTTCCCTGTAGGCTCATATATTTGAACGCTTATCATCAGGGAGTGGAACTGTTTGAAAGGATTAGAAGGATTAAGAAGTGTTGCTTATTGGAATAGGTGTGGCTTTGCTGGAGGAAGTGTGTCACTGGGGGTGGGCTTTGAGGTTTCAAAAGCCCATGCCAGGCTAGTCTCTCTCTCTCTGCCTGTGGATCAGGATGTAGCTCTCAGTTATTGCTTCAGTGCCTACCTGCATGCTGCCATGCTGCCCACCATGGACTAAACCTCTGAAACTGTAAGCCAGCCCCAATTAAATGTTTTCCTTTATAAGAGTTGCCTTGGTCATGGTGTCTCTTCACAGCAATAGAACAGTGACTAAGACACCTTCAATCCCGGCACGTGGGAAGCAGAGGCACATAGATTCCTGTGAGTTTGAGGCTAGCCTGGTCTATGTAGCTATGGCAGACCTGGAACTCACTACATAGTGATACCCTGTCTTGAAAGAAAACCAAAAACGAAAAAAAAAAATAAAAAACAAAGATAGAGAAGCCTTAATTCTTCTTTTAGAACCTACAGTTAAGACAGAGAACTATAAAAATGAAATCTTCCTTGAATGAAAATCTGTTTTCAAAGGAGCTTCTGCCATGTTCAGGTATCTCTTTAAACTGTATTTGGGAAATGTGACATTAATCCTTGGTTCTTGAAGTATAATTACCAGGTGGGATGTTCCGTACTGTGCAGGTCACCATACCTGGTATAAGGGAGTGTGATGAAAGAGATACAAGCAGTTCTCCTTCCAGGGACATGCTGTGTACTAGACTACAGGGATGGGAAACAGTGGGAGCAGAGGCACCCGATCCCTGTCTGGCATCTGTCGCTTGTGTCTAGGCTGGGAAAGGGTGGTTTAGAGACCCGTGACTTTGAAGTAGTGGAGACACAGGCCATTGTGGATCTTCTTGTGCACCTTATGGTAGTGACCTCGGAGTTGGGAGAATGAGAATGAGGAAAATAATCTACTGGCTGTGTGCAGATTGTGTGTGTGTGGAAAAACAAGACATCGCCAGAGCAATGGCCTTGTGACTTCTTTCGCAGTGAGAAGCACATTGACATGGTATACTAACTAGTCTTCTGACACAGTCTAATGGAAGGCCTCCCTCCAGCACCTGCTCGGCCACATGTAATTCATCTTTGCCTTCCAGCGTCTTGTCATTAAGGTAGACACAATCATGATGCCTAGGCCATAGGATTAGCATCAAGAGTAAATGACGGCACACAACACTGGCACAGCACTGGCCCCAAACACTCTGTAGAGGTGACTCTATAGCCCTGTTAAACTATGATAAGCACTGTACCGGACTTTTCAGATAACGGAGCATCCCAAGCACTGTTTACCAGAAAGAACCCAAATGGCTTCATTATATCAAACTTATATCAAACCAGGATCGGGCAATCCTACCGAGACCCTTAGGTTTCACAGCCTGCATCATTTTCAGTGTGCACAAAGCATCAGTGTGGGACTGCCTGGAACATCAGTGACCTTAAAGAGAACCGTGTCTCTCCCCTGCACAGGTTGTAAGAGAAGCAGAGGCAGACCTTTCAAAGGCTGCTTTCTACAGACTCCCTCTTTGTGACACTGGGGATCTAAAAATAGATTTGAAAAACCCATGAAACTCCAAAATCTTCCCCAGTTGTAATGTTCTAATCTCTGTTTTTATTTTTGACACTGAGATATAATTAAGCAAGACTTTTTAACACTGCACTGATTCAGTGTTAAACTGAAACACTCCCCCCTCATCCTATTTTTAAATACAGCAGAAAGTAGAAATTTCAGCAAACACTTTGTGAGACTATTGATTCATTTATAGATATAATACAACAAACTAAAGAACAGTTGATTAACTTGGTGATCAGTAACATTACCCATAGTCTATACTGGATGCAGCTTAACATGTGAAAAACCTTGACCCAGGGGTAGGTTTGAATTTTCCTTTCTGGCTATGGCTAGGATTGTAGGTGGGGTCTTCCATTTCACTCATAAACATTCATCTCTATGGACTAGTTTGAACCAAGCCCCCACATTGGTTCCCAATCACGCTCTGTATTCCACAAGAAGAGTGCAATTTGGATGCAGAAAGGGCTTTGAGGAAGGATGCTGAGAGATGGGTCTCATCACAGGATGGTGAAGGAAATCTGTGAGGAGCACTGCCCTAGAAGGAAGCATCTGAGGGTGGTCAATAGGTGAGCTGGCTCAGGGTGGGCTTGCTGGGCTGGTTTCCCTACTGCCCAGGCTCTGCTGTGTGTGAGGAGCCTGACAACTCCCAAAGCAGCAGAGCAAGAGGTCCCAGGGAATACTTCGTTGTGCACGCCGAGTTTACAGAGTTTGGGGACTTGTGGTAGGAGGAAAATGATTGCATAGTATTAGTGATTGGGAGGCATTTAAATTGAGAGAGCGAGTGGGAAAGGAGAGAAGAGGGAGGGGAAAGCAGAGGAGATAAGGAAAGGTGTGTGTGTGGAGGGAGATTAGATAGGCAAGAAGACTGGAAGGGCCAGAAGCTGTTTTGGATGAAGCTGTTGTACAAGATTCTCATGGGCTATATGGAAAAGCTTAGTGCTATGCTACTTCACCTCCAGCTAAGTGCATCTGGAAAGAGTGAAAAGAGATGGCAAAAATACTGAGACTGCCACTGGCCCCCCGTGAGAGCAAAAATACTCCATGTACCTCTAAGTGGTTCTGGAAATTATGGGCTGTTTTTATCCATAAGAAAAAAAAGCTATTCCACGTACCTGTTTTTTAATATTAGGCATTTATTTCATATTAGTCAGCCTTGTGTTGAAAAAATAACTTGTACATTTCAAAGACACGTGTACATAATCCATTTTGTATTTTTCAATGAGGAAATGAGGTTTTAGAAGTTTCAACAGTTTGGAACTGGAGGTGCATACTCATTTGATGTATGACATAGTTCTGCCTAAGAGCTACATATTATGATGTGCAGATTAATCTTTATGTGTATTGAAGAGGCATCTCTTCATGCTGGAGCACTGTGTACCTCTGTGTGTCGGATGATGCAAACTGTGAGGTGATAGGTGAGTGGTACAGGATAGATGGGTACTGCTGAAGTCAGGGGGTGGTATTGGGAGCTAATTGGGAGGTAAGTAAAAAAGAGAAGAAATATGAGTGAACCCTATGCAATGAATTTTGTAATATGTTCATATATATATATTGTTGTCTATGACCCAGTCATCCCAGGTTTAAAAAAAGTTTGATATATGTATCTCTCACACACACACACACACACACACACACACACACACCTTCCCATGAACCAGAAATAGGAGAGTGAAAACATGCCTATGGAAAGTTGTCCAGTGCATTAAAACAGATCCTCCCCAGTAATAATTCTAAATGGAAACAACACAGAAGTCCACCAATAGGAAAATGACTAACATTTTGAGATTTGTACACAATACTATATGGTGATAAAAATTAGAAGAGGTTTCCTTTGGGGGTGTGTCCTGGGGATTGATTGGAGAGAAGTATGAAGGACATTGTAGGGCTAAGAAATATTGTGTACCTTAAACTAGAGTAGTGGCTACACTGTGCTTCCAATTTCCAGGGCTCAATGAACTTAACCCTGTGCATTTTATTGTTTGCACTTTTAAAATGATTTCATCTACCTTTTGAAAATTGTATACAATGTACTGATCATATCTATCCACCACTTTACCCCCTTCAAATTCACTCCCAGAAGCCCCGCCCCCAATCTTGTCTCCCAATTTCATATTCTCTTCTTTCTTCTTTATAACTTAACCTGTCTGACCAGTGCTGCCAGCATGCACCTAGGTGTAGGGCTAGCCACTAGGGAATGGTCAACTAACCAAGGGCCACATCCATGAAGAAAACTGACCCTCTTTCCAGCAGCCATCAACTCACCAATAGATCTAAGCTAGGGTAGAGTCCTCATGAGGCTCCTCCTGCCACGCTAGAATGCTGACTGTCTTGATCTTGTGTAGGTAGCCATCACTGGGTTTATGAGTGCAATGGCCCCATCATGTCCAGAGGATAGTCCCCTCTGACCTCTGTCTCTTGCTTTCTTTGTGCTCCCCCCAACTTTGCAATGTTCCTAAGACTCGCAGGGAAGGGGTGATATACACGTCCCATTCAGGTGTGAATGCTTGGCAGTCACTTCCTCTCTGTACTTTGGCTAGTTCTGACTGTCCCTGCTAACTTCTGGCCACTTCAATAAGCAGCTTCTCTGATGAGGGGCGAGAGTTTCACTAGGTGTAAGGATATCGTTTAGAAGGCATTTGGATGATATGTCCCTTTAGCAAAATAACAGCAGTAGCTTTTAGTGTATATTGCCTTTAGTGTATATTGCCTGCATTTTACACATTCTTGAGGCCAGAAAAAAGTCCAGAAAAGAGCAACTGGGGATCTCTGATCAGCCAACACATGAAGATGGGTAGTAGAGTGGATGAGTTCTGATATTTAGAACAATGCTTTTGCATTAGGAGAATTTATTTCTACAATTCTTACCTAAAGGGAGGTGGGCTTGTGGAAAATGGCTGCATCTGAGTCCTGAGGTGTTACCAACTGGTTTTACGGTTTGCAGTCTATAAAAGAAGAATCTTAGTCCTGACCTAATGCTAAGAGTTTTGGGAGCCAAGAACATAGACTTGGAAGCAAGTGCCCTAGTCTTAAGCGATACTAGAATAATTGAAGAAATATCTCTTTTAATATCTAATTCTAGAGTGGCATCTGCAGCCAGAGCTCTCTCAAATGGAGTTCCAGATGAACTGCCTCCTGCTTCATGTGTGGAGTATCAGTAGCTGAGGATTTTAATAGCCTTATTAAGATATAATTCATATATCATAAATTTTACATTTAATCCACACAGTTTAATAGATCTACAGGGTTATGTAACTACCATTACCTATTTTAGAATATTTCCATCACTCCAGCAAGAAATCCATACTCATTGGCTGCCATTCCCTATCTCCATTCTGAGCTCTTCCTCCCCGCAGCCGTCTGTATACTGTATGTCTGTCCTTTTGCCTATCGTGGTTCACCGGTGATATTATGTGTCTCGGTGCTTCATAATATTCCATCATGTGGCTCTTTTTATTAACTCACCGGCTGATGAACATTTAGTTGTTTCTGCTTTGGTCTATTGTGAAAATGCTGTTATAAATATTTTCATACCACAGTGACACACACATTTCCTCATTTTTCTTAGGTATATACCTAGGAGTATGCTAGGCCATATAGTAACTCTACTCATCATTCTGAGGGAATGTAAGGTTGTTTTCTGAAGTGTTACATCCTTTCCATTAGCAACAGACAACATTCCTGATTTCTGTGCAATTTCCTCAGCACTTTTTACTACCTGGGTTAAAAAAAATTCTGTTTAGTGAAGCTTGAAGCTTGTTACACTGTGTTTGGTTACACTGTACCATCTTCCATTTGTACCTGCTGAGCCTTCTCCAGGGTTGGGCCTTTGTGGGTAATATTCATACTCCCCCAAGACTCCTGCTCCTGAAATCCAGGCACATTCTCCTTTCGTGACGACATCGACAGTGTCACCTGAACCCCTAGGCTGGTCTCAGTGTCTTCACAAAGGAAACACATAAGTAGTCACAGCCTTGCCTTTTTAGCTGGCAAGAAAATGAGCTCTGAGGGGGGTATTTACAGTACCCCAAATAACTATTATTGTTTACCTGGTGCCAAATATTGTTGGAAGAGCATTATATATCTCTTTTAGAATGTAGCTTCTTCATAGAGATTAGTAACACTCACCCAAATAATAAGAGCAAATACTCCCCGGGAGGAAGTGGAGTCATGGTTGGATTTGCATAGTTGAATCTATCGTTTTAATCCAGCCCATGGTTCTGTCTCACCGTTGACTCATAACTGCCTAGGTGGAGTAGGGCCATTTCATTTACCATGTTCCCAGAAATGAACACAATGGTCGTCCTATCAAAGGGGCGTAATACTTTTACGTTGACAAAACAAAAGTACCAAGTTACTTAGCAGTATTTTAAAGCTCCTGCTCCCAGGCGGGGTGTGTGTCTGTGTGTTCTCCTGTCTCCTCTAATTAGGTAAGGCCTGACTGGTCAGTGAGTCTTCCTCCAGCCTCCACAGCACAGCTAGTACAAGGCAATCGCTGACATTTCCTCTAGTTGTCGAGTAACAGATTGGAATGGATTAACGATTTCACAATACAAACATTTGGCCTGCCCAAAGGTAGGTAGGAGGAAGACAGAAGGGAAAAACATTTAATTTGAAGATCCACAAACAGGGTAATAACAAAAACTGTGCCAAAACATATGACGAGCTCATCAGAAAAGATTACATTTTGAAAGATTCAAATATGTGAAAGACAGAACAAGACATCCTCTTGTCTTGCTTTCCACTCAAACAAAAACAAAAACAACCCCCCCCCCAAACCTATGGAATCAGACACAGCCAGGGTGCTTTAGTGTATCCATTTTTCCCCTGGTTCTTTCATTTTTGGTTTGGTCCTGCTTCGGCTCCCACTACTCAGTTCCTGCTCTGCCAACCTGGGCTTCCTACCACTCTGCCCCATTTTACTTAAAATTCAACTAAAAACTCTCACTTCTTTTATTCTTTGGATTAAAAAGAAAAAAAAAAACCTAACACCTACACTCATTTCTATTTTTACAAAAATTTGATTTCCTTGGCACAACATGTATCAAAATTGATGAGAAATTCATGAAATTCAGTGAGAATTTGCCCCACAATAAGCCATTTGAGAGACCACGGAACACTGCTAATGTTCAGAACATTTTGGTCAGAATCAGAATACGGGCTTCAAAAGAACACCCACCTGATTGCTTTCCAAGCACCTCAAATTCTTTTGCCGGGTTCCCTCATCAACTCATTATCACTGGTGGACTTTCCAAGGCCAATTCAATGGACCATAAAGATAGACAAGGCACTGTTGAGCAGGACAGGCAGAATAATGTTCTGTATGCTGAGAAAGAGCTTCTGAGATGGGGGCTGTAACCCGATGATTTGCTACAATCGTGCTCACCTGGATAGTTGGGCATTCACGAGCGACAGTCCCCTTAATGTTAGTAGGGTTGGTGATGCATGCTTGTGAAAGGAGATTCTTATTTTTTAAGTTGTTCAGCCAATTTACTTATAACTAATGCTTAAGCTTATTGTATGTTTTCCAGGAAAAACAGGCACAGGCACAAATAAACTTGTACTCACTGAGGTCAGCAAGCCACAGTGGTAAAGCAGCAGAGCTAAGGGAATGTGGGTTCTAGAGTCTGACAGGCCTGGGTCTAAATCATTGCTAGGCTGTTGATTTTCTGGGTAGCACAGGGTAAACTGCGCTATTCTATATATTAAATGACAACATGAAGAGTAACCCCATGGGGTTGTTGAGAAACGATATCCGATGAGACCTAAGAAGCAGATGTTTGGCGCAGTGTGTGCAGGCTGAGTGGCTTCATGTTTGTTGTCTATCTAGTCTTAGTTTTAAGAGCTTACTGTTCTCAGTCTAAATTTATCAGTTCAATGTTTAAGGGACAGACTGCCATTAAGTCACTTACTTCAACCTTATTCCCCAAGATACCAATTCAAGTTTTCACTCTTAATTGGGCCTGCTCTTGCTGATCGCTTTTACTTGGAAATTGTCCTTGGTTTTCTGTTTATTCAAAATCTACTCAGTTAAGGACTATTATATTTATTGTGTTGGTGTGTGGGCACACATGCACATGCCGGCGTGCATATGTTCCACAGTGTCTATGTGGAGATCAGAGAACAGCCTTCAGAAGTTGACTCTGAAGCAGGTTGGGTTTGGTGGCGCACGCCTTTAATCCCAGCACTTGGGAGGCAGAGGCAGAAGATCTCAGTGAGTTTGAGGCCAGCCTGGTTGGTCTATATAGATAGTTACAGGACAGCCAGGGCTACATGGGGAGACCTGTCTCAAAAAAAAAAAAAAAAAAAAAAAAGTTGGCATTCTCCTTCCACCAAGTAGGTCCTGGGAATTGAACTCAGATCATGAGGCTAGGCAACAAATGCCACTGCCCACTGAGTGGGCTCTCTTACCCCTGATCAACTTTAAGCACTAGCCCAGCTTTCCAAGCTCTTCTCTATGGAGCTTCCTTATTCCCCATTTCTAATCTGAACGTAGCGTTTGTTCATAAATTGTACTGGTTCTTTGTGCAGGTTCTTTATTATTTATTATTCTACATTAGGGAAATTTACTACGATGACTGACCATTTTCCACACTTATTAACATTCTGTTTTATATATGTTTTGGATGAATGAAAAATGTATTACATAACGTTTTTCATGGGAAGTAAAAATCCTGTTTTCCTTGTATTTATTCACATTCATGCACAAAAATGATACATTTGTGTTAATGAGTAATATTGAATTTTAAGGTTTTTGTATTTTGGATGGAAATCATTCTGATAATCTATGAAATAATGCCTTTGTGAAATAGTAAAAATGCTCCAGTTAATGAGATTTTGCTATCTTGTAAATATTTACAACACATTATAATATCTAAAAGGGCTAGCCTATTAATATACACAGACATTCCTATACTCCACGTCACCACATCTACCCTAATCCACTGCAAGCTGTTAAAACAAACTGACTTGTTGTCACAGGTTTCAAAGAGTGAGCCAAAGTGGATATTCTGAATTAAAATATAATTTATAGCTATACTTTGAGGCTACAAATATCAAAAGAGACAATTTTTTAAAGGCTATAGGGAACTAGGATGTGGAGTTCAGAACTGTATGTAAATAGTACTTCTAGCATTGCTGTGTGGACTTGGACGAGACACCGAAACTTTCTGTGGTCACTAGTTTTCTCACACAATGTTATGAGAACTGTGTGTGTATGCACACATGTGAGTATGCAGGTACCTGTACGTTCAAAGGCCAGAGCAGGACATCCGGCGTCTTTGGGGAGTTTTGGACACAAAGGAGCCAGGTCTTTGTATGATTAGACCAGTGTAGGAGAAGCTAACAATCAGAGTAGGGGCGATGGATGCTAGTCAGATGGCATTTTGATAATATCCAGGGCCTTTCCTCAAGGTTAATCCCTGCTTTAAATGAGTCCAATTTATATTACTTTTATGGAGAATCTTCAATTATTAAACTTTTGTTTA
This sequence comes from Peromyscus attwateri, assembly GCA_902168425.1. Lineage (NCBI taxonomy): Eukaryota > Metazoa > Chordata > Mammalia > Rodentia > Cricetidae > Peromyscus > Peromyscus attwateri. Next base: position 43,640 of record CABHPP010147301.1, read on the forward strand.
AGGGATCCATTATGTGAGATTTGGAATGTATCTGTCTAAAACTGCCATACTATGGATTCTACTGGGATATTTCAAGTTGTTTGCTTTTTTTCTATGATATTTTCTTAACCACTTTAGAAAGCTGACAGTATTTATTATGCATTAAAATAGAATTAGTGATTAAAATTTTTGTCAAAGACACACCATAAAACACCAACTTGTCTATCCTTCTGTAGGGTAAAGTGAAATAAATACATTCCAAATCCCAAAGAATAGACACATAGATACTAAAAATCCTGAAGTGTATCATGGCCTAATATACTATAAAATACCTCTATACTGCTAAGTGTTATCTATTATACCATAGATTTATTTAACAGCAAACTTTCTAAGCCTGGTAAATTTGGATATGGGTCATATTATTTGAATTCTTCCTAAAACACATTCTCATATTCCCTTGGGTAAATTTTCATGTTTCAAGCAGAGACTTACATCGTTGTTTAACCTTTACTGTTAAAACTAACCTAGAAGGCTCTACATGAATCACAGAAACAGGATGCAAATGAGGATTATGAGACAGTGGGAAATGTGAACCGGACATTACAAAAAATGAGTGGGATACAATCGGTTACTTTTGCAACTGTCCACTCAAAGTAACAACAGTGATTTTCCTATGTGTCTATCCTGCCCCAGCAACTTTTTTCATTGGGAACAGTAAGGGCAGCTCCAGCCTGGAGGCATATTAACTAGGTGTTCCCGGAAGGCTGTGGATATAAGTGAATGTTTTCAGTGCATTTCCTAAAGGTGATGGTCTGTGAGTGACAAGCAAGGCTACTACTGTTGACAGATCACTTCAAACTGTTTCCAATCAGAGTACTTGTTTGTTGGTATATGTTGGGGGAATGGTCATGAGAGCTTGACTTGCCATCTAATTTCTAAATGTGCTTAGAAACAACATCAAATGTTTCATGATCTTTGGCCATAAAGATGCTGTAAGAAATGACTTTAACTCATTTCAAAGAACTACCAAGTAACTGACCACTGGAAGCCAGAATCTGCCATTTGACTGAATATGTATTCTCAAAATGCTTTTCTGTGAAGTAAATGTTTTTCTAATTAGGCTTAAAAATGTGAAATTTTCTTGCAAAATTGATTTTCCATTAAGGACCTAAAGTAGTTTCTCTTCCCTTCTGCCTGGGTACTAATTAAATTATGTCCCAACTTGTTTTAATTCAGCAATCAATTTTTTTCCCATTTGCACTGGATTATGGAGCCTCATTTAAAAAGCACTCTAACGAATTCACACAAAGAGAGGTGATAGACTTACTTTCTACCAGAGAGAAAACAGTGCCAGGCCCGAGAGCTTGCAGCCCATCAGGGCAAATGCGCAAATGAAGAAAAAAGACTCCGGTGTTTTTTACTGCTGTGTGTTTCTTCTACCATTTTAGAGATGAGAAGAAAAATAAGAAACAAAAATGTCAAGGATGAAAATGCACTGATGTCCTTAAACTGGATGCAGGAATGAGACAAATTTTAAACTAGGCAATTTATAAAAACAAAAATGCAGTCGTAGTTATTGACTGTAATATTTGGAGTAATGTAGGAAAAATACTAAAATACTAAATGAGTAGATTATTCTGAAAGTATGATGGTTAGTTCCAGATGTGACCTTGGGTGACATGAGAAATTATATTTTGAGTGGTCAAACAAAGAAGGAAAATATGAAAAATTCAACATAGACAGCCTGATGAACTCATATTGGAAGCCTTTTAAAAATGGAAGGAAACCATATCTGTTGATTATATGGAATGATTTTGAGGCTACACATACGGAGAGGAAAACTGGATAAAGTTAATGGTTTTATATGTAGCCACCTCTTGAGAGAAAGGTCGTACCGTCTCCAAGGTCAAATTCCACCTTCCTCTGTTGCAAAATGGGGAGGTAGAAGGAGGGGGATAGTCAGTCATATTATACAAAATGGCAGTGAACCAAAACCAGTGGGCAGCTTGTATGGTGTTCATTTGAGGAACACCGTGAACTAAATGGAAACTTCACCAGCAATGTTATCTAACAAAGCGTAGAGAGCGCCACAGCTCAGAGTCTCCTCCTGTCTGAACCTGTGCTGTCGTGTGTTCCAGCCAAAGCTTTCACACTAACCCATTGCCCATCCCTTTCTAACAATCACTAAAATAGCATTGCCATCCTTTTGCTTATGCAAGTACTTCATACTTCATTGTCTTATGACTTAAGGGTTGTCAACTTCCTGGTAAGACACCCTTACCTCATTCTATGAATACTTCAGGCATAGAACTCTGTGGGCCTGGTCTAACCTGCTTCTATTCAAGTCTCTGGTTGAAGAGCCTCCCGTGCATACATTTTTTTTAGTTTCAAAGTTGTTCCTTTAAATCTTTCCACTCACTATGGCATTAAAATGACATTTAACACTGATAGGCGAAATGAAGATCAAGAACACAATAGCTCAAGTGGAAAACAGGAAAATAGTTCTTTGAAGTCTTGAGAACTGAAGTTAGTCCGAGACTTCAGCTTATTCACACAATTATTTTTAACAGAAAAAGACACAGCACATATCTCGGAGAATAAGGGATTCTTGAGATACAAAATGTAATTGGGTCTTATTTCCTTTTCTATGAGAAAGTGTCTACCTGCATCTAGTCATGCCAAGATATGCTTAATGATATCTATTTTGGGAAGTTTCCTATTCCACAATAGAGAACATGGCCTCTCCACTGGACCAAAGTTACTCTTCCTGAGTGAAGACCAAAGAGGAATATGTTTCAAGACTAAATTACAATGGTCTATGGTTTATCACTAAAAACATCCACTAGCTTTCAGCCAGCACAATGGTGGTGAGAAAAGAGTGGAGTTGGTACAGATGGAGGCAAAAGATGAGAGTAGGAAAACACTCACTCCTCTACTGAAGAGTTACCATTTGCCAGTCTCTATGTGAGGACTTTTACATTCTAACTATCTTATAGTGTAGATAATGTGACACCACCTTTTAGAATAAAACAATGGATCAGTAAGTACTTAAGTGTTCTAGGTACCAGGGCTAATAAAGAGATTAGCTAGAATTGAAATGATGAAGAATAGTGACTGTAAGCTAGGTCTTTCTCCAGAAACCCGTTTAGTTGGTGATATCAAGGACAGGTAGGAGGTAGAAAAAGAGGCCATAGAAGACTGTTATTTGCACCTATTGTTTTCACTAACAGTACAGGAGCACATTTCCAGGAACCTGGTAATTACTATTTTCAGAATGAGTTGTTCTCCATGATGTGGGTGACAAATATCTTAAAGAAGTGATGGGGGATGAGAACGGTAGAGGAAAGAAGGGCTCCCAAGGGGGAGAAGGAAAGTCTTTGCCTACCTAGATCAAACGTACTAGTTTAGTGTTAAGTCTTAAAATCTACATTTACTCAAGAAATTTTTGAAAGAGGGAGTACAGACTACCAGGAAATTTTCCTAAATGCAGGCAAAAAACTCAATGGGTGTGATTGTAGAATCCTACATCATGAACCTGTAAGTAGTGAGGCCCATGAACCCTGGACAATTAGGTATAATAATTGGTCATATTCAACCAATTAGCCAAACAAAAGCTAGGTAATTAATGAATACCAGCCAGCATGTTACTTTCAAATAAAATAAAAAAAACCTCAATATATCTCACTACTTTGTTCTTTAGAAACATGATTACTGAATACTGAATAGTTGGCTTTCTCATCACATGTGTGCTTGAGTTGACATCAATATTAGCTCACTCTTCAGGAAGAGTTATGTATAAAAATCATGAAAATTGAAAATTCAAGATTTTTCTTGGACTGGTGAATAATCACAGCAGGGCAAACTCTGATCTCAATATTAAAAAATGCCCTGTTTGATTAACATAATTTCCACAAAGCACAGCTTAAATCATTTGCTTCCTTTTGTACAACAAATTAGCAATTTTCAAGCCTAAACAAAACCTAATCTCAACATACCATGATAAAGCTTTTCATATTCCATTAAGGGTATGGAGTTAGTAGTTGGAGCCTGAGGAGGATCCTCATGGTAATGAACGAGGCTGAGTTTCACTCTCTGGTCTATGTGGCCCAGAGTGACTACACAGTACCAAATGTTAGAGATCCTGGATGACCTGGGCTGTTTGTGGGTCCCCGGGAGATTATTTGCCAGTATCCTACTGTGAAAGGAGTTGTTTAGAACTGGGAGAAGCTAAGGGGCTGTTTGTTTTTCTAATATTAGCCTGCTGAGACATTCACACAGAAAAACACCCAAGCCGGGCAGGCATAGCACAATCAAACAGAATTGGTTACTATGGAGTGTAAATGCACTATGGATATTGAACTTTTTTTTTTTTTTTTAAAGATTTATTTATTTATTATGTATACAGCATGTATGACTGCAGGCCAGCAGAGGGCACCAGATCTCATTACAGATGGTTGTGAGCCACCATGTGGTTGCTGGGAATTGAACTCAGGACCTCTGGAAGAGCAGTCAGTGCTCTTAACCTCTGAGCCATCTCTCCAGCCCCAACCTTTTTTTTTTTT
>CABHPP010147302.1:0-58846 GCA_902168425.1 Peromyscus attwateri
ACACACACACACACATACACACACACTACTTTTCTTGTTGCTGTGACAAAGTACAGGACTTAAGGAAGGGTTTATTTTGGATCACAGTTAAGGGTACAGTCCATCATGGCGGCAGGAGTGTGATGTGGCTGGTCACATCACAGCCAGGAAGTAGAGAGAGATGAATTGTGGTGTGCGGTCTCCATTCCCATCTTCATCAGTCAGGGATTCCAGCACAAGCAGTGATGCTGTCCACATTCAGGGTAGGTTTTCCCTCTTCAGTTCAGCCTCTTCAGAAACCCCCTCAGTGATACACCCAGGGGCCATTTCCTATGAGATTCTAAATCTACTCAAGCTGTCAAATGAAAACCAACCGCATGCTGTTGGGTTCTGTCACCTTGTTCTGTTGCTCCTTAGGAGAGCCTGTACCTGTGTGACTCATCTTCAGTAAAGAGTACCACTCTGCACTTTCCTCCTTGATATTTCATCCCATAGTCTTCAACTCATCATGACCTTTTACATCCTGCTCCTCTGGCCATTAATGCGATGCTTGTTTTGTAGTTTTGTCACCCAAATTGACATGTATCCAATTTGTCCTTTCCTTTTCTGTGTGCTGACTTCCCTCCACACCATGTTTACTTTCCATGGCAGTCAGGAAGTTACCATACATATGGGCTTAAAGGTGTGCACCACCACTGCCCGACTTACCTTCTATATTTTGTCAAGTAATTTAAATTGCAATCAGAAGGTAGTGAGGACCATAGCAGAGTTTCTGGCTCTCAATGCCAGAAGAAACTCTACTTCCTTTTGAAATGTGTCTCAGGCAGGCTGAAAACACTTAATCCCATGAGATCATCCGGAAGATGGAGATGCTGTTCCCTTTTGCAGAGGGTCAACGAAAGGACAGTGGTCATAGGACTCTGGAAAGTCTTAGCGGCAGGTTGCATGAGATGTGGGATCTCTGCTTTTAACCGTTCTCTTCTTTCTTTTCTTCCACTCCAGAGACTTGTACTGAGTTTTTGCTCCTGAAACTATGTGAAGATGCCCCGAGCCCTACATTTTCACAAAGGAGATAGATCTGTTCTTTCAAAAAGTCTGTTGTCCAAATTTGAAATTGTTCATTCGATTGGAATACTGGCCCTGCAGTACTTCTCTTTCATTCTTAGGGTGGGAACTGATTTTTCTTCTCTGATTTGTCACGGGAGAGCACTAAGTGGTCCACAGCCTCAGAATTCTCGCACGTTATTTAAAAACCTGTTCACAACGTGATGAGGTCTTGTAGAGGCTTGTCTATGCCAATGTGTAAAAACCTCCAGCTGCCTTGGAGACTGTGTAGAGAAAGCTCTGTTCCTCATTAGGTACTCCCACTACCGCCTGTGTGAGGGAAGGAAGAACTTTCTGTAGGCATTTCCCCAGATCTTAAGTGTTCAAATGAGCCTTTATCTTCACTCCCCCAATTTTATACACACAGTTTAATTGATTTTTTTTTCTGTTCATAACTATAAGTGTTACTTACAAGAATATGTTTGGGCGCTTAAAATCAGTGTGGATATAGTTGGAATTTTTATTAGCACAATACTTTTTGAATAAGCACATATGCGTAGTTTCATTTGAGCACTTGTCTCCATTAATTTTGTATACGTTAAAACTAGAATGACAGTTTACAGACTAGTTTGGGGAACAAATCAGTTTTGGCTTTCTGTATTCATGTCTGTGTCCTCATTTATCCTCTCACTTCCTTCGATTATCAAATTTGAAAAGATAAGTCATTCAAACTTTTTCTGTTATCAAGAAAATATGGACATGTTTGGGAGAGACTATTCAAATGTCAAGTATGAAGGCATTTAGGCATTTATGAGTGGACTTGTACAAACACAGTATAGACCAGCATTCAAAGAAAGAAGGGTCAGAAGAGGTATCTATCTCCTAGCCTCTCAAAATGGTGTGTCTGAACAAAGCTAAAATCTAGGAGAGGCACCTGCTGCCTTGCTGTACATTTTTATGGAACAAGTGTGAGAGTTGTCCCCGGAGACAAATATTTTGAGACAGAATATCAAATGGTCTTGATTGATCACCAGCTACCAAGAGGAGCTATTGGACATTCTAGGGGGATGTACAAATCATGTGTAACCCTCCCTGTGGAAGGAAAATCTTTAAACCAAGTTATGTGACCTCTGGGTAACACAGAGAGACCTGGGAGGGGGTTTTGGAGACTCTTACTTATCATTCTGTTTTATTGGCCACAAACTTCTAAATGTTGAATAATTGTAGGTTTACAGAAAGGTTGTTAAGATAACAGAACTCTTCCCGAGGTTTCTCCTCCCTTATAATGATGTTATGATGGTACATTTGTTCAAACTAGTGCATTATGCACTATAAAATGAATGTCAGGCTTTCTTCAGATTTTGCAGCTCTTGGCTAAAGTCTCACCTCTGCTCCAGGATGCTACCCAGCACACTACATTACATTTAGTCAGTACCTATTTGGGGACTGCAGGATGCATTCTATGGCCCTCTATCACTGAAAAGTTCCTGTACATATTCCCATAGGACATAGTCATAAGCAAAATTTTGTGTATGTTTGCTGATTACATATTTTAGTTAGAAATGCAGTGTGTTGACACCTGCCATAAAGGTTTATTCATTCCAGGTGCCTGGTCTTGATCAGGATTATTAGACGACAGGGGCTTCAAACTAGCCTTTGTGCTCAGCACAGTGCCTGCTTGCCAGAGACATTCAGGGCGCACGATGAAGCCAGCAAACCAATTAACATGACTCTCTGAAGCTGAGTCATCACAACCTGGTCTAGTGTTTCAGCATGTCAGTACCACTTTATTTTTAGAATTCAGATGGTGCCCTGATGAATCTTTAGTTTCATAACAATTCAGATTCTTGAAAGAAAAAATAGAAAATAGTATATCCTATGTTTAAAAAGAAAAATAACAAGAGAAGCTGTAACCAGACTAATGTTCATACAGTTTAGGCTTTCCTGGAACTTGACACTCAGCATGACCTCCTTTTCCGCCCCTTGTTCGTTTTTCTAAGAAAACATTAATGTATTCAGTGGTGAAGTATTAAGCAGTTAGACTTTTGGGTTTGGCTTGGCCCTTGAGTTTGACTGGGTGAGCTGTGGCTATAGTGGTTTTGATGTGTCATTAAGAGTCTGAGGAGCTGGTAGGTAAATGGGAACCAGAATGACTGAAAGTACTTTGGGAAGTTCTCGAATCTCATAATTAGGCATGTATATTTGGAAACACTTTTGACCCTGTCCAAACAGACAGATGGACACACAGGCAACCCTTCCCACAGACATAGCTGTTCACAAGCAGTTGGTGTTTTGAGACATTTTTAAAGATGCTCATGTGATAGAAGTAAATGAGGCAGCATGTAGATTAGAACATGTTTCCAGTACAGAAGGGGCTAGTTACATATTAGCTATTTAAATTCAAAAGATCCAGTATTAAATAAAATAAAATCTTAGTTTGTAAACTAAAATGTGTTAGTTTGCACTAACCACATTTCTGGTGCTCACTGCTATATTAGACAGCAGAAACAGTTTTCACTGTCTCGTGATTTCTGCTCTAGACAGAGCTGCGTGTTAGAGCACAGGTCTAATATTTGGTACTGCTTGAGGGTTAAACTTAAATGATTCTGAAACCATGTAGGCCTTGTTCATTTGGTTAAGTTTAAGAGTTTAATTTAATTCTACTTAAGTTCAATCTGAGCAAATAGCCCTGATGTATGTGAGTCACACTAACCAGTATTCTCAATGTGAGATGTGTCAATTTTTTTTTTCACTTGTGGGCTGCCTAAAAATAGGCAGATTTTCAGTACTCATCTTATGTTCCATGAGTAGATTTTTGACTTTATGCTTTGGTATATTCGAATACTGTTAGGTCTTCTAGTTACATATTGTGTTTCAGTACCATTTTTAGCTCTACATTGCTATGCTGTTTCTGGTTTATGGAGTTTATTTTGTAAGCCCAGCTATTTTTTTTCTCATTTACCTTTGCATATTTTATCTATAGTTCCCATGGATTCGAGATGGTGTGGTGGTTGAGGTTAGGAGTAGATGTGGCGTAGACATGAAAGCAGTGACTAACCATAGCTCTTTGCAGAAAAGAGTTAACACAGCACACTTGAAACAGCTGTCTTTAAGTTTGCCTTATGAGGTGGCCTTAGGCTGGCACCTGTAAGACTGGCTGTCAGCGAAGTCCTGACCGACAGCCTGTGCCCAGCCTATGCAAATGATGTGACTTGTTACAGACCAGCATTCCTTCTGAGAAAATATAGGATGCTTAAGAGATCAGTCTTCAGTGGGCACCAAGGCTCTGACAGGCTGCCTTGGGCAGAATCATGGTGCACAGACTGCATTTTTTGTTTGTTTTTTTTTTCTGGTAGAAGAGTGTGCCCTGGAGAACCTGTCACAGGAGGCATAGAACACAAGAAAGCCTGTGCATGATGGTGGTTGTTTTTCTGGTAGAAGAGTGTGCCCTGGAGAACCTCTCACAGGAGGCATAGAACACAAGAAAGCCCGTGCGTGATGGTGGTTGTTTTTCTGGTAGAAGGGTGTGTTCTGGAGAACCTCTCACAGGAGGCATAGAATACAAGAAAGCCTGTGCATGAAATTTCTGGACTTCGCTTCCATGTTCCTTTTCTGACGCAGTTGTCCATTCTTACCACTCTGCTGTAGTACCTTAGCCACAAGTTATCTGCATCTGTGAACCCTCCTAAATGTGGGCATAGCTTTGGGATTTATAGAACATCACTTGAACAGAAGCACTATTTATTTATGCTAGGATTGAACCTGAGGTCTTGTGCATTCTCGGCAAGCACTCTACCACTGGGCAAATCCCTAGCCATTTTCTTTTTTCGTTTTTTTTTTTTCTTTTTTCTTTTCCAAGACAGGGTTTCTCTGTGTAGTTTTGGTGCCTGTCCTGGATCTTGCTCTGTAGACAAGGCTGGCCTCGAACTCACAGAGATCCGCCTGGCTCTACTGGGATTAAATGAGTGTGCCACCATTGCCCGGTGCCATTTTTTTAAAAAACTTTTTATCTTCAGATAGGTTGTTACTAAGTTGCTCAGGCTGACCTAGAACTCACTCTGTAGCCTAGACAGGCCTTGGACTTGTATTCTTCCTGCTTTCTCTCATGTAGCTGGCATGACAGGCCTGCTCCAATATGCTTGGCTGCTTTTACTTTTTGAAGGAAGGAGATAAATGTTTTCATTGTGGGCAACTAATAAGTCCTTAGCTCAACGTGCAGCAGGCTTAAATTTTCCCCAAACTGTAAATATTTTCCTGAGGTTAAAGAAAATCAAATATTTAAGATCTATGTGGAGGTGTCTGGCACAGAGGAGAAGTTTAAGTATTACGGACTTTTTCCTTTTCCACTGCCTCTCATCTCCGGCCCCATTAGGATTAGAATGCATTCTTTGTAAGGGGGTGGATGTTATGATGCATGGATATTCACATTCCCCACCACTGCTACCACTTTACTAAAAAGCACAAAACATATTTAGGCATTAGGTCATTAACCAGGTTTGTTCTTGCATCTGCTCTTAGAGATACTCTCCGCTTTCACTCTAGTTTATTTATTTTTTTGTTCTTGTTTTTATTTTTCATCATATGTTCCTACCAATTGGCTCTCATTTGCTTTTTCTAAAATGAGAAGCATGAACCACAGAGAAAAATCATTTTGTGGCTTGAGAGCTGGCAAGGTCAAGCAGGAGCGCTTATAATTGAAATCTGAAATCTGTGCTTTGTTCTTCTTTACAAGCAAAAGTGAAAAGAAGAGGCCGTGACCCTAGCCACAAGCCCTTCTCTTGATGGAGCAGGGAAGTTATTGAAGCAATTACTGGAGCTTAGATTTCAGGTCCAGGATATGAGGAGAGGCATGCAGGCACTTACCAGAGAAGAAAGACGTTCGGGAATTTTCCAACACTGGGCCTAGTGCCTTAAATTTTTATGCTTCCCGTTTAATCATGAAATGTAAAGAATAAATCTGGTCCACGGATCAAATCACTCACCAACCGGCATTTAAAATGTGGTTAAGTTTAGAGTCTGCAAGGTGATATCTAGTCCTCAGGAAAACATTCAGGTCTCTGAGCATACAGTTCTCACTCCCACAAACCTGCTTTTTTTGCTTTGTTTTCTTGAAAGAGTCTTATTCTTGCTATGTGTCCAAGGTCTGGAACTTGTTATAAAGCTACAGAGCCCAGGCTATGAACATATGAAATATGAACATGTATATGGCTTAGTTGGTTCAATTCACAAATATCGAAGGCACAGACCTGGAGGGCGAACTGTACCTGTTGTGCATCACTTGCTGTGATAAGGACGCCGTATCCCTCAAACAAGGGTTGGTCCAATTCCACGTCTGAAATATCATGTTACACTCTGCTACAGGCACCATCTTGGCAGGAAATGTGGGTGTAGAAAATGCTTCGGTTAAGGTTAAGTCATGGGATGTCTCTTCTGCCACCCACTGCTTCTGCAGTGGGTTACTGCATCCGAAAGGTATTGGCTACCTTTCTAGATGTGTAGAGTTGTCTCCTGAAAGAGGTGGGGAGACTTTCATCTCTGTACCCCAACCATTTCTGGACAAATTATTAAGTACTGGTGGGCACCAGGAAATCTTGTCAGTTCTCCATTTTTAATATGGCTTCATTGATACATACCACTATTATAAAATGGTCAGAAATACTCAGCAGCAGCAGACTCCCAGCTCAGCAAACACCCAGAGGCCGTGTCCTAAGTCTGAAGCAATTTGTCAATGCTTTTCCTCCTTAGCTTTCCCTCCTGCTGCTGTTTCTTCTAGCTTCTTCCTTACCTGTTGATTACATATTGACCTCTCTGATGCTAGACACTTGCAGGCCCTGTGGCAAACTTCTTATGTTGTTCTTCCTCCTCAGACTGCAAAGCAGTCCAGCGCTGTACATCAAAAAGCACTGGCCGGTAGTATGTCTAGTACATCCCATGGCCCACAATGTAGACAGTAGGATGTCCATTTTCCTTCAATGAAAATATCTATTTTCACACATTACGACCTACTGGCTCAAGGAAAGGAAACGAATAGATGCAAGTACAGGAGAAAAAAAATATGATGGTTACATCACTCAGTGTGGCTCTAAGCATATTTACCATGAAGTTAAAATTGCACCTATGTAGCAGCTATAAAATTTTAAAATCCATGAGTGTCTTGGGACTCTAATACCTACTCTACACACACACACACACACACACACACACACACACGGGTTAGCTATAGAAATAATGACCCAGAATTGTAGCTGGAGAGCTTCTCTCCAGGCCCCACCAAGCCCCTGCAGTCTGACAGCCCACTTACAAAATAAACACACAGACGCTTATATTATTTAAACTGTTTGGCCTAATGGCTCAGGCTTCTTGTTAACTGTTCTTATATCTTAAATTAACCCATTTCTATTAATCTATACTTTGCCACGTGGCTCCTGGCTTACTGGTACCTTACATCTTCCTTGTCATGGCAGTGGCTAGCAGTGTCTCTCTGCTTCAGCCTTCCACTTCCCAGAATTCTCCTTTCTGCTTGTCCCACCTATACTTCCTGCCTGGCTATTGGCCAATCAGTGTTTTATTTATTAACCAATCAGAGCAACACATTTGACATACAGAACATCCCACAGTACTTCCTATAGTGGTATTTTATTTGTGCTGAAATGTGATTTTATTTGTATGTTAATAAATAAAGTTGCCTAGGGGTCAGAGCTATTAACAAGTCATAGGGAAAGCCAGGGCAGTGGTGGTGCACGCCTTTAATCCCAGCACTTGGTAAGCAGAACTAGGTAGATCTCTGTGTGTTCAAGGATACAGCCAGCATTGGAGACACATGCCCTTAATCTCAATACCAACCATAGAAGACTTGGGAGGTCTGTACAGAGAGGCCGTGACGAGACAGCCACGTAGTTGGGTTTACAACCAATGAGAAGGAAGAACCAGAACTCTTTATAAGACAACCGCACAGGAAGAAATCCCCTTTTCAGAGAGGTCTCTTGGTGGGAGAAGCTAGCTGGCGGAAAGTTGGTAAGGCTCCTAGCTCTGACCTCTTGGGCTTTCACCTTTACATTGGCTCTGTGTTTCTTATTTAATAAGGTGGTTGGTTACATCTACAACTTCCCCTTTTCTTTTTTTCAAAAAGGAAGGTTTTAACTTTCACATAGTAAAATTACAGATAACAAAATAATTATCAAGCAAGAATTACAGTTACAATATCTAGTCTATTTATAATAACTAGTCTATTTGGCAAAATTAAAGAAGATGTCCTATCTATCTTATATTTGTGAGTCTAAGGTTTCATATCTAACTTATCTTTTATCATAACTAAGGAAAATTATAACTATCTTTAATCACAGAATAACATTGATTGAATATCTACTATGGCTCTAGTATTTATAAGTAGTTAAATATATTATATAAATCTTTATGACCAGGAAAACTGTCTTACAAGTCAATTATCTAAAGAAATGTGAATGATGAGTTTATTCAACTTGAGGCCATTATTCAAAATTACTCTTAAAAATAAGCATCTCTAGCAGGTGTGTGTGTGTGTGTGTGTGTGTGTGTGTGTGTGTGGTGGGGGGCATGATGGTGTTCTGATGTAATCCCAGCACTTGGGAGACTGGGGCAGGAGGTCATGAGTTCAAAGCAAGCCTGAGCTACATAACATGACGCTATCTCAAAAACATGCCTCTAAGGAGACCATTCTTCTTTTGAAGATGTGGCCACTGACATAGGCACATGCTCCAGTGGATAGTCCTATACCCATGTACATATGGGCAGTACCAACTAGACTTGGTGGGTTATCAAAGACTGACATGAAGTTGTGAAGGGGATATTGGGGGGATTTGGATGGGGAAAATTGGTGTAGAGATCATATTTCATTTCACACATGTATGAAATTCTCAAAAATACAGATGAAAAATTAAAATATTCCTGGTAACATTTATCTTTATGAAAGTTATCACTATGTACAGTGAATGTATAAGAATTAAAAAACAGGTTCTCTAAATAGCAAAAGATGACATGCTGGATGAGGGAGTCATTTGTTTCTTTAGCTAGTGCTATGCATACAAATGTTTTTAAGGCAGTAGGACTTTTTTCTCTTCCCCTTACTTCAGATATTAGTACCATTGTAATATAATACAAGTGGACATGCTTTGTACAACATCAAAATAAAGAAAAAATGAGCTTAACTTCTTCCTGCTTTTCTTGGATGGACCTGAAATAACACCCAGGGATTCTGGAGGCTTTGTGGAACACAAGGGACCATACAGTCAGGTAGAAAGAGAGCAAAGTCTAGTCAGATGGAGTGGGACTGTGAATCTTAGCTCTACTCATACTACATATTTTAGGTAAATTTATTTAATTTCTCTGAATATGTTTTGTTAGCTTAAAGCAAAACAACAAAACAAAACATAAAAAAACAAAAGTATGTATTGTAAGAGCCAGATTTCCGGAGAAAATATGACATGTCAGATGTGGCACACAGTACGGATTCCACAAACATTGGTTTTTTTCCCCCTTCTTTTAAGGCTTTATAGGTTAAAATAAAAAGGGCTTTTGTTAGAATATGAGGATATGTTTGGGAATGAGGTTCTGAGTGCAGTCTCGGACCCTGTCCCATGTGAAGGAGGTTTAGATGGAGATGTGTGTGCAGAGAAGGGAGCTGCTTAGACTAGGAGAGGGTGGGAGGAAGAAAGCTGTGAACAGGTGAGAGCAACAGGGAGCTGCCCAGAGGGTCCAGTGAGGTCTCCTTGTAAGACAGTAGAAGGAGTCTGGGCTGAAAAATGAGGCCTGCAGGGGCCTTTCAAGGTCTGTGTCACCACTTGGGATCAGATACTGAAGGTTGGGACAATTGCGTCATAGAAGCTGTGGGCATACAAACTGGAAGGGGATGTGTTTCCCTTCTGTTCTATCTCCTTCAGTTTATAGATTAGGAAACTGAGGCTTGGTGATGCCAAGTGACCATTGTAGAGCCTTGGACAAATTAGTGACAGGAGTAGATGGTATGTCCCTATGAGTGGTTTGCTCCTCTAGCTTTCCCTTCATTTCTAGGTCAGAGTACAAGGCAGTCCATAGTCTCACTCAGCAACCAGCTATAATGCTCATGGATCAGAGCAGAAACTCTCAATGAACTTCTGTTTTGAGTTTGACAGGGTAGCACAGGCTTATGGTCTTGACACCTGGGAAACTGAGGTATGAGGATTACAGAGTATTCAAGGTCAGCTTGACCCTATTTTTCTGAACCATAACACAATAAAGTATAATAAGACAAAACAAAACCCATCACATTGAGTTGGACAAGACAAACCAACAGAAGGGAAAGAGCCCCAAGAGAAGGCACAAGAATCAGAGACCCACTTACTCACACTCAAGATTTCCATAAAAATACTAAACAGAAAGCTGTAATATATACACAGAAGACCTGGTGCAGACCTGTGCCAGCCCTGTGCTTGCTGCTGCAGTCTCTGTGAGTTCATATAAATTTTGCTCAGCTGATTTAGAGGCCCTTATTCACCTGCTGTCCTCTATCTCCTCTGACTCTTACACTTTTTATGCCTCATCTTCCAAGGAAGAGTTCTGAGGGGAAGGATTTGATGGAGACATCCCATTTAGAGCTGTGGGTTCCAAGGTCTCTATCTCTCTCCATAATGTCTCACAGTGGGTCTCTGTATTTCTTCCCATCTGCTTCAGGAGGAAGTTTTTCTGGTGCTGGCTAAATAAGGAGCCAATCTATGAGTATAGAATATCACTAGGAGTCATTTTATTGATATAGAATATCACTAGGAGTCATATTATGTGTGTGTGTATGTAGGTAGGAACATATATATATTATGTAGGTAGGAAGGATTGTAGATCAAAGGTTTTGTGGCTGGGTTAGATTTACATTTCTCTTTTGGTGGCAAAAGATACTAGAATGTAGGGGTGAAGGATTTATGTAGGCACCAGCTTACCTCTCCGTTTCCAGTGACTGTTGTCTTCAGCAATGGGACCTTGTTGTCAGTTGCAGTGAGCAACCAACCTATTGTCTTGACAACAGCCTGAGTTGTTTGAGGCTTTCTATGGGACCCTTTTGGCAACAATGCAATTGGATGTAATCCAATCCTGCTACTGGACACTTTATTTAGTGACAAGAGATGGCCAGTTGGGACTTCATCTCTCTAATTATTTGGAGACTTCATTAGGATCACCTTCATATATTTTAGGAAATTTTCACTGTAATAGGTTTACTCATACTACCCCCTCAAGTGTCCCTCAATTCTAGCTGTCTCTCTTGAACTCCCTCCCTCAATCCAATCTTCCTTCCCCCCTCTCCACCTGATCCTCCTGTTCTTGTACCTCACACCCCAGTTCACCAATAAAATCTATTCTATTTCCCCCTCTCAGGGAGATCCATGTGTCCGCCCCCTCCAGTCCCTTCCTCTATACCTAACCTCTCTGGGTCTGTGGATTGTAGCTTGGTTATCATTTACTTAATGATGACTATCCACATATAAGTGAAAACATACCATATTTATTTTTCTGGGTCTGAGTTACCTCACCAAGAATGTTTTTTTTATCTAGTCCCATCCTGTAAATTTCATGATTTTTTAAAAAATTGCTGAGTAATACTCCATAGTGTAAATGTACCACATTTTGTTTATCTATTCATCCATTGATGGTGTCTTAGTTAGGGTTTCTATTGCTGTGAAGAGACACCATGACCACAGCAACTCTTATACAGGAAAAAGATGTAATTGGGGTGGCAACTTACAGTTTCAGAGGTCTAGTCCTCAAAGCCCACCCCCACAGTGACACACTTCCTCCAGCAAGGCTACACCCACTTCAACAAAACCATATCTCCTAATAGTGCCATTTTCTTTGGGGGCCACTTTCTTTCAGACTACCACATTCCACCCTGGTCCCCCAAGGATTCCATAACGCAAAACTGCATTCAGTTCAACTTCAAAAAGTCCCCATAGTCTATCACAGTTTCAACAAGATTGAATAGTCCAAAGTGCAAAGTCTCTTCTGACATTCATGCAATCTCTTAATCATAATCCCCCATAAAATCAAAATAAAAAAACAAACAACAGATCACATACTTCCAACATATAATGTCACAGAATATGCGTTACTATTCCAAAACATAGGGAAGGGAGCATAGTGAGGAAATACTGGACCAAAGCAAGACTGAAAACCAGCTGGGTTTTCATTGGAAAATGATATTCCATGCAAATGGGCCTAAGAAGCTAACTGGTGTAACTATTTAATATCTAACAAAATAGACTTCAAACAAAAACATACTATCAAAGGAAAAATCCACCAAGATGAAGTTTCAATTCTTTTTATTTTATTTAAATTTTTTTTCATTTTACAAATCAAAGACAGTTCCCCCTCCCTCCCCTCTCCCCACTCCCCACACCCTCCCCATCCACTCCTCAGATAGGGTAAGGCTTCGCATGGTGAGTCAACAAAGTCAGAAATATCTAGTTGAGGCAGGACCAAGCCCCTTCCCCCTGTATCAAGGCCCAGCAAGGTATCCATCCATAGGGAATGGGCTCCAAAAAGCCAGTTCACACACCAGGGATAAACCCTGATCCTACTGCCAGAGGCCCCACAAACAGACCAAGCCACATAACTGTTACCCACATTCAGAGGGCCTAGTTTGGTCCTCTACATGTTTCCCAGCCATCAGTCCAGAGTCTGTGAGCTCCCACTGGCTCAAGTCAGCTATCTCTGTGGGTTTCCTCATTATGATCTTGACACTCCCCCACTCCCCACCCTCCCATCCCCGTTCATGCAATCCCTCCTCCCTCTCTTCGACTGGACTCTAGGTGCTCTGCCCAGTGTCCAGCTGTGGATCTCCACATCTGCTTCCATCAGTCACTGGATGAAGGCTCTATGATGACTATTAGGGTAGTCACCAATCTGATAACAGGGGAAGGCCAGTTCAAGCACCCTCTCCACTGTTGCTAGGAGTCTTAGTTGGAGTCATCCTTGTGGATTTCCCTAGCACCAAGTTTCTCCATAACCCCATAATTATTAAGATATTTCTTTCATTGCCCTCCCTCTCTGTCCTTCCCCCTACTCCATCCTGTTCCCTCATGTTCCCGTCTCACATCTCCTCCTCTCTCCCCCGTCCTGGTTTACCCAAGAGATCTTATCTATTTACCCTCCCAGGGCAATTCACACATGTCTGCATTGGCACAGGAGACCACTTCCTAAATATAACACCAGTAGCGCAGACACTGAGATTGACAATTAATAAATGAGACCTCCTGAAACTGAGAAGCTTCTGTAAGGCAAAGGACATGGTAAATAAGACAAAACAGCAGCCTACAGAATGGGAAAAGATCTTCACCAACCCCATATCTGATATATACTGATCTCCAAAATATATAAAGAACTCACACTAGACATCAAAATACCAAATAATCCAATTAAAAAAATGGCTTACAGATCTAAACAGAGAATTATCAACAGAAGAATCTCAAATGGCTGAAAGACATTTCAGGAATGGCTCAACATCATTAGCCATCAGGGAAACACAAATCAAAACGACTCTGAGATACCATTTTACAACTGTCTGAATGGCTAAGATAAACAACACTGATGACAGGTTATGTTGGAGAGGATGTGGAGTAAGGGAAATACCCCTCCACTGCTGGTGGGAGTGTAAACTTGTACAGCCACTTTGGAAATCAGTATGCCAGTTTGTCAGAAAATTGGGAAACTTAAACAACCTCAAGACCTGGCAATAGCACTCTTGGGCATATACTCAAAGGATGCTCAATCATACCACAAGGACACTTGCTCAACTATGTTCATAGCAGCATTATTTGTCACATCCAGAACCTGGAAACAACCTAGATGTCCCTCAACTGAAGAATAGATAAAGAAAATGTGGTACATATACACAATGGAGTATTACTCAGTTGTTAAAAACAATGACATCACAAAATTTGAAGGTAAATGGATGAAACTAGAAAAAAAATTCGTCCTAAGTGAGGTAACCCAGACCCAGAAAGACAAATATGGTATGCATGCACTCATAAGTGGATATTAGATATAAAGCAAAGGATAACTAGGCTACAATCCACAATCCCAGAGAAACTAGGTAACAAGGAAGTTTCAGTTCTTAAAGCCTATGCTCCGAACACAATGGCACCAAGTTTGTAAAAGAAACACTACTACAGCTTAAATAAAATATAGACCTCCACACACTGATATTCAGAGGCTTCGAAACCCCTCACCAATAGACAGGTCATCCAGACAAAACTAAACAATGAAATGCAGGAGCTAGCAGACATTATAAACCAAATGGACCTAACAGATATTTAAATAACATTTTACCCAAACACAAAAGAATATACCTTCTTCTTAGCAGGTCATGGAACTTTCTCCAAAACTGACCACATCCCCAACCACAAAGAAAGCCTGAACAAAGAAAATTGAAATAGTGACTTGCATCCTATCAGGCCACCATGGATTAAAGCTGGGTATCAACAATAATAGAAACAACCAGAAAGCTTATAAACTCATGGAAACTGAACAACTTTCTACCGAACAAAAAATGGGTCAAGACAGAAATTACAAAAGAAGTTAAAGACTTTCTAGAATTCAATGAAAATGAACACACAACATGCCAAACTTAAGGGACACAATGAAAGAGGTTCTAAGAGGCAAGTTCATAGCACTAGTGCCTAGATACAAGTGACAGCTCATGCTGAAGAGGATGTGGAGCAAGGGGAGCACTCCTCCATTGCTGGTGGGAATGCAAACTTGTACAACCACTATGGAAATCAATATGGCAGTTCCTCAGAAAATTGGGAATCAATCTACCTCAAGACCCAGCTATACCACTCTTGGGAATATGCCCAAAGGATTCCACATCTTAGTCCAGAGACATTACTCATCCATGTTCATGGGTGCTCTATCTATAATAGCAAGAAATTGGAAACATCCTAAATATCCATCTGTGGTGGCTTAAAAGAAAGTGACCCCTAAAGGAGTGGCACTGTTAGGAGGTGTGGTTTTGTTGGGTGGGTGTGACCTTGCTGGAGGTAGTGTGTCACTGTGTGGGTGAGCTTTCAGGTATCATATATGCTCCAGCCATACCCAGTGCCTCAGACCACTCGCTGTTGCCTGCAAGATAAGATGTAGGACTCTCAGCTTCTTCTCTAGCACTGTGTGTACCAGCACGCTGCTATGCTTCCTGCCATGATGATAATGGACTAAATCTCTGAAACAATAAGTTGCCACCTCAATGAAATTATTCTGGCCAACACAGAAAAGACCATGAAGAATGCTTAGTGAGTTCATAATTTTTTTTATAAGGTATCTGAAATTAAAATCCAATGAATGAAATAAAAATTCTTTGGTATAAAAATCAGAAAGATTTTTAAATTATGCTTATTCAAGCTTGAAAATACAAACAGAAACCACAGGGAAATGTAGCTGATAATTTTATTATGTTGAGTCTTCCAATGCACAGTATGTCTAGACTGTGTTTTGTGGTGGAAAAGGTTATCGGGATGCAGCCAGGTCCATTCATTTATACATTGTCTGTGATTGCTCCTTACTATAACAGAGTTAGGTGGTGGTGACAAATACGCGTGTCTCATAAAGTGAATAAGATTTATTGCCTGTCCCTCTATAAAAGAATGAGCTAAACTCTGAGTCGGGGTCAGATAAATAGCTATTCTGTAATGTTAACCAAAAAAAGAAAGCATATTATGAAACAATATTGTGGTATAATACTATTTTAGGTTAAAACGTATATTTTAATCATTCATATTAATTATATATTGAGATGTAACGAAATGGTTGCAGTAATATAAACGTTGACTAATTGTTTCAGGACAGGAGTACCCATGGTGGTTTACTGGTGTCTGCATTTTCTATGCTAAGTGACCGAAAGGAAGTTAGTAAGTTAGTGAGGGGAACCCTTTCAAATCTCCCCATCACTAGTCCTATAAAACCTGTCCTTTTCAGGTAAAAGGTAACTTTCAAACTGTACCCGATATGGTAATCAGTTATTTGTGTGAGAGACAGTGAATTATGCTCTCCTAACATGCCTTCTGAAGCATGTATGAGTTCCTGAAGGTTCACAATCGAAGAATTCTTAGTTGGTAAACCCAGGTAAGTAAATGCCATAGATATGAAGAGTCCCAACCCATGGCTTATTCTTGATGAACTGACAGATGCTTGAGGCTTATTTTATAGTAACTGTGCAAATATGATGTGTTCATTGCTCAACACCACAGCGAACAGAGTGATTACTGCTGCGTGGCCATTTCAAACCATGGATGCTCAGAATACAGCTACATCCCTGTCGCTCTGGCCTTCTACCATCATTGCAGAATGGCAGATTTCTCCTCCCCCAGTGCTGATAGTGGATTAACACAGATGTCGACAGCTCAAATAGCAAACTACACGGTGTCACCTGCCCTTTGAGAAAACTGAATGCATGACATAAAACACAGTGATTATTGTTATGCTTCCATCTGGATGTATAATAACAAAGATGTGTCTCTGATAGGGTCATGAAAGACCAAAGGGATACTTGAAAGTGACAAAGGTACCTGACAGGTTAATAACCTGCTTCTTCAAGTCACAGTGCACCTCAGATAATGCCGTTCTGTTCCTAAGGAGATTATTTCTTAAATTATAACCTGCATTTTTAACCCTACTCTAAATCAACTCTAGTAGTCTCCTTCATGTGGCAGGAATTGAAATACATTAACACAATTTTAATAACTCTAGGAACTATCTATCAGCAGTTCCCTCATCATAACTCCTGAAGAACGTTTAGTGGGGAAGAAGATGGGAAACCCTAGGAGGCTCTGAAACAGGCAACATTTTCTCAGAGGAGAGCACACTTCTTACACAAAGATTGAAGATGCACAGCACAGCTTGCCATCCTTTCAATTCTAGGTGATGCCCACACAGCACCACGAAGAGCAGAGGTCTGGTAATTTTCTGATTTAACATGATCAATATTGACAATGTAATGGTTATCATCCTGCCCCAGGAGTAGATTTCTGGGCCACAATTATCCCATTTGTCTGTCTACATTGTTCACACTAACTGGGTACATTTGCTGATCAAATCTCCTGTAATACCAGCTGAAGGCAGGAGGTTGAGAGGTTTACAGAGTAGTAGAGAGTGAGTAAATGATGCTCATTGGTTCATCTATACCGTTAACAAGTGAAGGGTGACAGCTCCCCACTTATGCTTGGTATGTGTCAGTACAATAATGGGTAAGGCATTGATCCTTCCTCTCATGGTGAGAATCAATGACAAAAACGGAATGGATAATTATGGGCATAGGACATAGACTTAAATATCTCCATTTGATAGCATAGGACTTCATAGGCTAGAGAGAGTAGGTACTTCTGCATGTGAGGTAACTAGAAAGGGATTTCTGGAGGAAACTTCTTCACATGCACAGACCTGGGGCAGATGGAAGATGGGGCAAAGACACATACCAGGGTTTCGATCAATTAAGAGCTGTTGGAACCCAAAGGGCATATTTAAGAGAAGGAGTAGGAGTGGAATGGTTAATTCTGGTTCTTAATAGGATTGGATTTGGTATCAATGAGGAGACATCACCCTGGGCTAGTCTTTGAGGGATTGATTCACTAGGAGCTCTAACTGAAATGAGGGGTAAATACCCTCCCCTGGGGTCAGCAGCACTTTCCTTGTTGCCTGTGGGAGCAGCTACAAAGAGGTCCAAGCTAAGGGGAAAACAGTCCTTGGTTTGTGTTTGCTTGTCCACCTGAACTTCATGTTGGTGAGTGCATCCCCTGTATTGCTGCTAATGTGGTCACCAACCTTCACTGGTTTCGGAGCCCAGATTCTTTTACCTTCCAATGAAGATCAATGGCTCTCCATGCTAGACTGGGATGGTTGAAGCATCCAGCATCTAGGCTGTCTCTACAGCCTGAAGATAACCGTTGTTTGACTTCCAACCTCATATTGTATAATCCAATGTAATAAATCCAT
The DNA here is from genome assembly GCA_902168425.1 of Peromyscus attwateri. Classification (NCBI taxonomy): domain Eukaryota; kingdom Metazoa; phylum Chordata; class Mammalia; order Rodentia; family Cricetidae; genus Peromyscus; species Peromyscus attwateri. The sequence continues at coordinate 18,004 of CABHPP010147302.1, forward strand.
TTTTAAAGTAAAAAATTAAATTTTTTATTATTATTATTTGTGTGTGTATATGGACATACTGGCCAAATTATACATGTGGAAGTCAAAGGACAACTTTGTGGAGCTGATTCCCACTTCCCATCTTTATGTGGGTACTGTAGATTGAACTCGGGTCTCCAGACTTACATAACAAATTCATCTACCCACTGAGAAATCCCACCAGCCCAATTCCATTTTTAATGTATATTCATGCTACCAGTTCTTTTCCTGTAGAGCAGTGGTTCTCAGCCTTCCTAATGCTGAAATCTTTAATACAGTTCCTCATGTTGTGGAACTCCCAACCATAAAATTGTTTTTGTTGCTATTTCATAACTGTAATTTTGCTACTGTTATGAATCATGATGTAAATATCTGTGTTTTCTGATGGTCATAGGAGACCCCCATGAAAGGGCCATTCAACCCCAGAGGGGCTACAGCCCAAAGGTTGAGAACCACTGCTCTAGAAAATCATGAATATGGGGATTCAGGGTGTTTCATGGATTTTATAGGAAGACATGTAGCCCAGTGTTAGAAAGGAATTATTGGGAATCTAAGGAATTCTGCTTTTACCTTTTTCTGCTTCATTTTTTTTCTCTATGGACTTACTGAGGGGGAAAGGCCTACCCCCAACATGGGTAGCCTGGCCCTACAGGTGGGGACTGGATGGTATGAAAAGGGAATAGCAAGCTGACATGTCCTTCTCTGTTCTCAGGTCTCCTATGACATGCACTGAGCTACCCTGTCATGTCTTTCCCACCACGACGGACCGAGTCCTCTGAAGCCATAAGCCAAAACAGACCTTCCTTCTGTTATGGAGAAATGTTTTTTGTTACAACAGCAACCAAAATAATGAATACAGTGAATCACTGTGAAAGGTAGAAATAAAACCTGAATCGATAACAGCAATATGCTGAAATGAAGTAGGAGGTTTCTTTCAGTCTCTGGCTTGTATTCTTTGAACTCACTGCATAACATGCATTTTTGTAAGTGGTTTTAGTGTCTTTTGGAAACAAGAAGAGATATGATACAATAATTGTCAGTTCACGAAGAATGCAGGTAAGAAGGAATAAAAAATTAATTTAGAATTTGTGTTAATGAATGCTGGGCTTTGTGATAACAGTACCATAGCCTAGGTACATGCTTTCTACTTTACAAGACATATAAACACTCTAATGGAAATGGCTACATAAACAAGATGTGAACAATGGAAGTATCAGTAGACGTGCTGATGCAGGAGGAGAATCTCATGGGGTTACACCCTGGGTAAGGAACCCTGGGAGAAGAACTAGCTTTTCCCAAGGATGAGCTCTCTAACTGGTTGTCCAATACAAAGTGGTCAGTCCCGGAATGATACACATACAAACAACACAAAGAGACCCAGAAGGTTGTATTTATATAATTGAACATACATGTATATAAATAGTATGTACATATATTTAAATATAAATGTATGTGAATAATAATAGGGGAAGAAGAGGCTTGGCGAGAGCGGACTTGAGAGATGCTGGAGGGAGAAAAAAGAAGGGGCAAAGTTTCTGTAATTATATTTCAATTAAAAATGTATTTTATAAGGCCCATGAGACTCAGCTAGAACAAACAGCCTCGTTTGTGTCTGTGATCACCCTTACTTCATACAGATCTTGTCTCAGATTTTGGTTTCTTTCCCTTGAGCCATGATTATGCCTCAGGAATCCTAGCCACTTGCCAGGGAGCTCATCAATACCAAGCCACTGAAGGTATGATTTAAGGCTCAACCATTTGTCGCTAGGCTGCGATTCTAAATTGCTGAGCTTAGAATTCCAAGTCACTGTGTCGTTAGCACATTTAAGTTGATAAGGATGAAGAAGGAGCCTTTAGTCCAACTCTCTTATTTCATAGATGAGAAACGGGCCCAGACAGACGATGTGATTAGCATAATGTCATGCTAACTAGCAAGCTAAGTCCTGAGATCATATTCTTTGAGTAATTTTAATGGAAAAATTGCTCTTGCTGTTATAATCCTTTTCCTGTTTGATCATTGAGCTTGGGTTTGAATTTTTTCTCTAAATATATGCAATTGAACATTCTGAATTAATTTTTTTGAATTTTATACCTCTATCAAATTGCTAGGGCATTATTACTTGAATTTGCATTCTGTGGATAATAAAATCTGACATCCAATGTATCACTCTAGACTCACTGAAATTCAGCAGTTAGACAGAAACTTGTGGCTATTCCCTTAATATCACCATGTTTGGACTTTAACCTACTTTGGAACAAATGAATGATTTCTCTTTCTATCGGATGCCAAGAAATTAACCGAGAGGTGCATCCCTTGGTCTGTAGCACGGTTCCAAGTACTGTTCTTGGTGTTCTGCAAGTCCTGTCTAATTTTCTGTTTGCCTGGAGAGTAAGAAGTCCCAGTTTCTCACTTGCAGAATCAGAACCCTAGGGCTTTACAATTCTTCAAGAAGTCACTGACCTGCTCCTTGGAGTATTTGAAGACGGTCTTCTTAATCCATCAAGTCAGACACTATTAAACCAGATTTGGGTGTCATGTCCTCGTTGGTACAGAACGTTTCCTTCAGGTGTTACTCATTATACTGTGCTGCAGTTATTCACTCATCAGTAGATTCACGTTTAGTGATCCTTGAGTTCAGAGACCTGAGCCTACTACCGTTTAACTCAGCACTCAATGGGAGCTTAGTAAATGCTCACTAATGAGTGACGCAGGTGCTCAAGTCAGTCCTACTTTATTATAAAGCACACTGGAAGCCTGAGTCTGCTTGATTTCAGCCTTCTAGATTCCTAGTTCCCCAGCAAGAAGACTAATATAAAAGGCCAATTAGAAAATATTTTTTGAATGAATAAAGGATGAAATCATACCTCCTGAAATCAAGTCTACTTATACATTTATTCTTACGTTGTATTTTGTTTTCTTGGGATTTATTGATGATTTGGCAGACAGCCCCCATGCAAAAAAAAATACGTCCATGGCCTGTTAGATTTCAGAATATTAACAACTGTAAAACACAGAACTGAAAAAGTCCCAATTATCCCAATGTGCCTTGTGTTGGGGCCTTCTCTTGTCAGTATTCTTGAGCAGCTGAGTGTGCGAAGAGCAGGAGAGTAAGCAGTGTGGCTTTTCAGTGGGGAATAGCCTAACCGAACACCTGCATCATGCTGCCCCTCAGTACATCCAGCCCTTACTCACTCCTCCTGTGTTTGGGCTTCCTCCAGTGTTTTTCTCCCTATCCAGCAATGCAGCCTCATGGTAGACATTCCGTCAAATATCCTGGCTGTGAATCTTGACTGCTTTTCTTCTATGTGGTCTTGGACAAGTTACTTAGTGTTTCAAAGCGTCAGTTTTGTCATATGTAAAATGGGGCATCATTATCCATTCAAGGGTGTGGGGAGGGTGATGAGGAGAAATGCATGCAATGCGTTGCACACTGGTGGTTTTCACTGCTAGTGTAGACACTGTCAACTTTCTCACTTTATTCTTTATTCAAGGCTCAGCGTACATATTGCTATCCCTACAGAGCCAAATGATTGTGCCCCCCAACTCTGTTTCACTCTATTTGGTTTTCACAGGGTCTAGCTATATGGCCCAGTTGGCTTTTAACTTCTGATCCATATTCCTCTACCTTCCTAGTTCTGGGTTGGCAGTGTGCTGTACTATGATGAGCTCACTTTCAATTTTTAATCTCTTTAAATTTAACAAGAGCCTTTTGACAGTTTTATGCATTTATACGATGTATTTTAGCCATTTCTACTCCCATTCCCCTCCCTCTCCTGCCGGAACCCTTCTCCTCAACAAGTCCTCCCCTCTACTTACACGTTTTCTTTTTGCATGGTCTGTGCTTATCGGCTCTGCCTCCCAGTCTCTCGTTACAAGGCTCAAGGCTGTTCTCCAATGACCTCTGATGCACAGCTGAGTACATGAGTAGAATAGTTGTGCAGTATATAGTGCCTTGTTCATAAAAATGATTATTCCAAGAACGTCTTCTGCTTGCATGAGTTTTAAGAACCACATGGGCAAGGAGTCAGTAAAGACAGAACACAGAATCTCAAATGTAAATATTCTGATTTAGTAGCCGGTGGGACGGGGCCACCAATATGTTAGTTCCCTATCTCATGTAGTTTCTTGTTAACACCTGCTTCCGGTTAGCATTCCGACTTGACTAGGAATTTTGTTCTTCAGAAAGGCTGCTGCATTCAGTTTCTGGCCTTAAAACACCAGACAGGCATTGGCTTGCAAAACATTTCTGTGCCAGCTTCACCCACTCCAAACTCCTGTCAGAAACCTAAGTCCTCTGCACAGCTGTGTGGAATTGACATTTCTCTGATATCCACGTTAAATCAGATTGGGAAACAGCCATGTATGGATTCTTTACCCATTAACTCAAAGATTTGTAGCAAAATAGTCCCAAAGACTGTGGATCAACCAATTGTGTCATGCAAGATAGGAATCAGAATAATAGAAGTCTTACTCCCTGCTTTCCCCAAAGTTTCTGAGCCTTGTATTGCAGAGCAATCCACAGATACTGATAAATGAATTATTTATTTAGAAATTATCCTGGGGAGAACAACTCACTAAACAGGGTAAGGTAATTCTGTCGTAGGATCCTGGAAGGCTTATGGTCTGTCCCATGCCGCTTCTGCTGCCTGAATCAGTTCCCACCATCCAAGTACAAGGGAGAACAGAGCAAGGGGTAAGTGTCCCTCAGGTCTTAAGAATAGCTCTAAGGCCACGCCCTAGGGGCTGGTACTTAAAGGTCATAGGTGGAACAGGTACCAACTACAGCCTTGCTTAATCTATCCCATTCAGTTCTGAAGGGAATGGTACCTATGATTTCAGCTAGTGACTACTATTTGGGGTGGAGGTCGGCAGACAGAAAGGAAATGCGAAAGGAAAAGACAGCAGAGGCCGTGTCACGTACAATGATGACATTCTTCTCATGTAGATGTTGATTATATTGATTAATTTTATTATAATTTTGTGCATACATAATATATTTAAGTGGAAAAGTACTCTAATCTGTATAAGCTTGTTGAGTATTAATATCCTTGCCATATTATTCCTGCATCCAAAACAAAGTTATCCAAGTTATCCAATACAATATCCTTTGTATTGTGAATGCTGTTTTGTGATATGCACTGACTCTGTAGAGTTTTCAAACCACCAGCATGTAGGACACTATTGGAAGTGTCTTAGGTATCACTCCCAGGGGCAAATGAAAACGTCAGGTGGAATTCTGGGCCATCATCCCTTTCAACTACATGTCACACTTTTTTTTTTTAAAAAATAAATTATGACTCTGGGTAAGATTTGGTTAAAGAGCCAGGAGGGATGTTAGAATAGGTGTCTTCCCTTTAAAGGCCATCAAATAGAATTCTGTTGCCGGTCATGGTTCCAAAAGGAAGAATAAGATAAGCAGGTGAAAATTCTATGGAGACAGAAGGTTTGCTACAAATATAGTGACCATATACTATAGCTTGTGCATAAAGCACCCCTCAAAGCTCCTGTGCTAAAGGCTTTCCTCAACTCTTGGTGCTATTGGGATGTGCTGGAAACTTTAAGAGGCGGGAAGGCCTTGGAGGAAGTGAGGTTACTAGAGGTCTCTCCTGAGGGGTATATTGAAAGCCTGGCATGTAAATGGATTTTTTTTCTTTGGGCTGCTAGCTCACAAAACATGACACAGAAACATTATTAATTATGAAAGCTCAGCCTTAGCTTAGGCTTGTTTCTAACTAGCTCTTATAACTTAAATTGACCCATATTTTAAAATCTAAGTTCTTCCAAGTGCTCGTTGCTGTTACCTTATCTCCATTTTGCCCACCCTGCTTCCTCGGCATCTGGCTGGCGCCCCTGCCTTTCTTCTTCCCAGAACTCTCTCTGACCAGAAGTCCCTGCTCTACGTCCTGCCTAGCTATTGGATGTTTAGCTTTTTATTAAATCAGTCACAGTGACACATCTTTACATCAAATGTCTCACAACACTGTCCTCTGCTTGTCTCTTTCCCTGTCTCCTTCTAGGGGTTTCTGCTGTGCAATCCAGCCATGTTTGTGCTCCTTGCCAAAAGCCCTAAAGCAACAGGTCGACCAACAACTGACTGAAACCTCTCAAGCCAAGTGTCCACACAAGTCTTTCCTCCTACGTTGCTTATCTCAGGCCTTTAACCGCATTGCTTGACTGACCCCGTGGTTCAGCTGAAGCTATCCAGGCTTATTTAAGCTTGTCACCGAAGTGGTATTCGGCAACTCTTTGGAGAGTAAGTTACAAGGTCATTGTACTTAAAAGGAATACTTTTCTAGAAGATGCATCAGAGATTAAAAAAAGGTCACTTTGTGAAGCCGAAGCAGGAAGAGAGCTCAATGAAGGGAGCAGCAGGGAGCTGGGTTAGTCATTTTCAATCATTTGGGATTCCATCTAACTTGATTTGGGATGGAATCTGGAACTGAGTGTCTGTGTCTCCCAATAGATTTGGTTTTGGCAGTTTAGAGACTCAGTAAGCAGCCTAATAATTTCCAAGTCAGAACTCATAATTGTGAAGGTTAGGTGAGATAAGCAATTCTTTTAGTTATTCATTTTGAGTTTCCCAAGAATCATGTGGTACCTTTAATAAGAATCATTACCATCCCAGTCCCTTCTAATTTTAATTACCTTTCCTTAGGGTGGTACTTCCCGAAGTGAACTGTAAGAGGCAGTAGTCATTGCCAGTGAGGTGGCTCAGAAGGTAAAGATGCTTGCTGCAAAGTCTGACAGCCCAACTTTGATCCTCAGACCCAAATGTAGGAGGAAAAGACTGACTCCTGCAAGTTGTCCCCTTCCACATGCCCCCCCCCACAAAGTCTTTGAAGTTCAGTATTAAAAATAAGTTTGAAGGGCAAATAATGATGGGGCATATGTGCCCTGCTGTTGTATACTTGCTTCCTCCATTCCTACCTTTTAAGAATCACTGTCCACTGCCCCAAATTAATGACTTTAAATAATCTTGGATAAGAGATACACTCATTTTAGCTTGATCCAACGATTTCCAAAATCACAGAAAGATGGACATTGTCATCTTGGATCTTTATTTCAACCTCATAAAATATGTTTTTGGGAACGTTGACCATTATAACAGTTTAATTAAAAATACAGCTTACCATATTTTAAAATCTATATTCCATTTCAGAGTAGTCTTTAATTTCTGCGTGTGACTGATACTCCACCCTCTTTTCCACTCAATTTGTGGATTGAAAAAGATGGTATTCTGAGATCAGTGATCACCTCAGCTTCCACAGTCTTTGCTGGCCAGCCTTCTTCCTATTCCAGAGACCTTCTTATTGCTTCTTTGATGTGTTGCCTGGCATAGCAAATTGTGGGTTTTTTGTGGTTTAATAAAGTGTTTTTATATGGAAGAACTATCAAACAATGTTTCTGTTTGCAGCATTTACTCATACGTGTGTTATTAGAATGTGGGCTGTCCAGGATAGTGATGAGTGTGCACAAGGAAGTATGTGGGCAGTAATGGGAATCTTAGGTGTCAGAGGAATTTAAATGTGGAGATACTACTCTTTCCTGTTGAGTGATTCTATCAAAGGAAAGAAATGTGCAGTCTCTTTACTGAAGTCATAACTTCATTATGAATTTCTTTGCTTTATTTAGGCAATGACATGGCTTAAAACTTCAGCAGCAATGAAACAATATGCCTGCATAGTTCCTGTGGATCTCTTGCTGGGGTAGTTCTCCATCCCTTCACTTGTTCTTTCACAGTGCCTGATTCATTCTGATTGGGCTGTGTGACTCTCAGACTGGAGTCCCATGGGGACAGTCATGAATTTCCTTATTGTACAGGGTCACAGCCCTGGAGAATCAAACCTGCCCAAAAGGAACAATAAGGTTACTAGGATTTTTCTCATGAGTGCCTAATAGAATTGGATTATTGTTTTGAACTTCCCTCTGATGAGATTTCTTGTCTCTGAGGAATATATTTTCTGCAATCAATCCAATCTACATCTACAGGGAATAGAAATACTTAAACTGCCCATCATGGCTCTGGAGATAGATGTTCATCCATCTTATAATACAGTTAGAAAGACATGGGAATCTTAGCACTGCTTCCTTGTACTTCCTCCGATCTGTCTCTACCTGATGAAACACTTTCTGACATGCCACCTCTATCTGTCTGGCTGTTTGATGATTTCTAAGTATTTCGCCCACTGAGACCTTCTTAATCCAGTTCCCAAAGCTTTTCCAGTCAAATTTCATTCCTGTCTACATTTCTCTGCTCTTGCAATAAAGTATTCGTCACTCTGTGTTCTCTTTAATCATGAGATTTCCTGGGAATTTGCTCTCCTGCCCAAGCATCACCATGGATTTCTCAGCAGAGGCACATGATTTGAAAAGGAAATGTTGAGACCTTGCTGATTTTTTGATCCCTGGTGACTAAGTTTCTAAGAACCTTCAGGAATCCACAGTGGGAAATCTGGTTGGATTTCAGTGATCACAATGTTCCACTTGGTACTCCTCAGTCATACAGGTGTTCTTGCATGGGATTTAGTCATTCCAAGTTTTTCTAGTCTGCTTCTTAGCCTTCGCCTTAGGATTCAGCTGGCCATTCTCCCAACAGTGACTGCAGGCACCGAGCTCAGTGGAAAAGAACCACTCCTAGTGATCGCTCAAACCCTGCCTGTTTCATTTCATGTTCACGGTTCCTGTTCATTTCCTTGATAATTTAGTCCAAGATTGTGGATTGGTGCTCACTCTTTCTCTTGGGGTCCATGGTCTTTGATCTTTTAGTTTCTTCTTTGACTTAGCAATTGAGTGATTTCTAGCTTAACATCATTGCCCAACATATTCTGACTTCTGCATTCCTTATAAAAGTATAAATACTTTTATTTTTATCTTTGCAATTTCATATGTATGCCTTGTATGCTGAGTACTCTCACTTTCCATGCCCTTTCCACCTGAGACCACCTAACCACCCTCCTCACAAATCTCTCAAGTGTGTGTTCATGTTTGTTCATTTTGTTGTTTGCACCAATAGGATTAACCAGGCTCATCAGTGTGACCCCGGGCTTTGAGTCTGCAGGCATCTTTTGGGCTCAATCGACAGTACACAGATAAATGCAGTAGCTTCCCCTTTCATAGGATCTTTCCATAGTTCAGGGGTAAAAAAAAAAAAAAGCGTAGAGCCCTTTGAGACCTTCGGCCTTCACTGACTGATTGTTGATGGGGCTGCTCTTGTGCAGGTTCAGTGCAGGTGACTAAAGGGAGCTAATGATTGCTGTAGTCATGTGGAGTCTAGGGAGTGATGTTTCAGAGCTCTTCACCTTGGATCCCACCTCTTCCATGCTTTCCAACTCTTCAGAAGTGTTTCCTGAGTCCTAGAGGGGATGACATTTAAGTGACTTGTTTAGGGAAGCCGCATCTGTTGCTTAGTTTCTGCATCTTAGACAGCCATGGGTCTCTGCATTCACTTGTTGGCTGTAAGAAGAGGCTTCTCTGATGAAGACTGGGGGCTGCTTTTGTCTATGAAAAAGCATAGATGTTTAGAAGGCAATTTACTGCAATGCCACTTTAGTTAACAATCAGAAATACACTCACTGAATGAACTTATTACCTTCCCACACCTTGCCTGTTAGCCAGGTAGCCAGGTTTAGAGTACCAGGCATTCGGTCTCTCTGTACCCCCATGGAGAGCATCTTGAATCTATTCAGAGGGCAGCTGGTTACCCTGACAACAGCCAAACTATTACACAGGGTTCACACCATGCTTTCTAGCCATTTTCTTTATACTCCCTTAATCATGGGTTAACCCTCCTCATCCTGCACCTTCTTTTCCCCAATCTCCCTGCTTTCCTTCCTGCCTGTAATATTCTATCTACAGAATCTCCCCCTTTATTTTTACCTATATTATTCTACTACCCCCTGTTGCCGGAGAGCTTCTCTCTAGGTCTCACTAAGCCCTGCAGTCCCACAACCCACGTATAAAATAATCACTCAGATGCTTATATTACTTATAAACTGTATGGCCGTGGCAGGTTTCTTGTTAACTGTTCTTATATCTTAAACTAACTCATTTCTATAAATCTATACCTTGCCATGTGGCTCGTGGCTTACCGGCATCTTTACATGCTGCTTGTCCTGGCGGTGGCTGGCAGTGTCTCCCTCCACCTTCCTGCCCCTCAATCTTTCTCTCTGTTAGTCCCGCCTATACTTCCTGTCTGGCTACCAGCCAATCAGTGTTTTATTTATTAACATATTTGTCATACAGAACATCCCACAGCAACCCCCTCCCAGAAGATAATCTCCCCCTCCCCTTTTTTGTTTCCTGGCTTGCACAGGTATGAACTCTGTATCACACTATACTAGAGAACTGAAGCTAGGCTCCTCATATAAAGAGAACATGTGGTGTTTATCCCTTTGCATCTGAGTGACCTCACAATTTTTTTTCCAGTTTCATCTATTTGCCAACAAATTCCCGAAGTTCATTTTTTCTTTGCAGTTAGTTGATATTGAGTTTTGTAACTATACTACATCATCATCCACTGTTGTTAGTCATCCAGGCTTCCTCCCTCTCCTCACTATTGTGAATTAAGGCAGCATTGAACAAGTAGAGGCATAGCTGGCATAGGGTCGTTGGGCTGTGTGCCTAGAGTTGTGCAGCTGAATCATATGGCAGTTTTAGTTTTAGGTTTCTTTCTTCCTTTCTTTCTTCCTTCCTTTCCTATTTTTTTTTGAGAAACTGCCAGATTGATTTCCAAAGTGGCTGCAGTAGATCACATTCCTACCAAAAGTGAGTAAGCGATTTGAAGGGTTCATTACCTAAATCCTCAGGTAAACTGAGAAGGTCTGGCCAGGAAAGTTGACTTGACTGATAACACCTGCGGAATTTTCTGATCAGGAGATCCATGTACCAATACTATCATTTCCAGATGCAAGGGAACTGACCTGCAGATGGACTCTTCCGACCCCACAGTTCCCCCTTTCTCTCCTATAAAACCCCAATACCATGTCTGAACAGTCTATATTTCTGGGAGGGACTGCGGCTTTCAGTTTTTTAAGAACAATTCTGCTTCTAGAGGTGCCTACGTCTTCCTTTATTTTACATTATCGTCATTAGTCATGCTTGAACACATTTATCTTTCTGTAGCTAGAGTTTTCCTGGTCCTGTCTGGCCCACAATCAGGACAAATCTCTGTCACCTGCCAGTCCCACAGCCGCTCAGACCCAACCAAGTAAACACAGAGACTTATATTGCTTACAAACTGTATGGCCATGGCAGGCTTCTTGCTAACTGTCCTTATATCTTAAATTAATCCATTTCTATAAATCTATACCTTGCCACGTGGCTCGTGGCTTACTGGCATCTTCACATGCTGCTTGTTATGGCGGCAGCTGGCAGTGTCTCCTCCTCAGCCTTCCACTTCCCAGAATTCTCTCAATTCTCCTCTCTGTTAGTCCTGCCTATACTTCCTGCCTGGCCACTGGCCAATCAGTGTTTTATTTATTGACCAATCAGAGCAATTTGACATACAGACCATCCCACAGCATCTTTCCCCCAATGTGTGTCAACAATTTTTTGTGTATATTGATTTCTTTTTTAAAATGCATTTAATTATTTTTTCCAGTCCAATCACAGTTTCCCCTCCCTGCCTCCTCTCCTCCAAGTCCCTCCCCCCAACCTCCCCTTTTCTCCAGCCCCCCATTCACTCCTCCTCCTTTCTCTTCAGAAAAGGGCAAGTCTCCTATGTATATCAGCCTGCCATGACATATCAAGTTGTAGTAAGACTAGACACCTTCCCTCCTATTGATGATGGATGAGGCAACCCAGTAAGAGGAAAGGGTCCCAAAAGCAGGCAACTGAGTCAGAGACACCCCTGCTCCCACTGTTAGGAGACTCACAAGAATACCAAGCTACACAACTGTAACACATGCAGAAGTCCAATGCAAGCTCTCTCATTGGTGGTTCAGTCTCTGTAAGCCCCTATGAGCCCAGGTTAGTTGATTCTGTGGGTTTTCTTGTAGTGTCCTTGACCTCTTTGGCTCTCATAATCCTCCCCACCTCTCTTCTACAGGATTCCCTGTGGTGCACCTTAGGTTTGGCTGTGGGTCTTCACCTGTTTCCATCTGTTGCTGGGTGAAGCCTCTCTGATGGCAATTGGACTAGGCACAAATCAATGAGTATAGCAGAATATCATAGGAATCATTTCATTGGCTTTTTTGTTTTTACCAGTCATATTTGTTTCTACCTTAGGTCTCTGGGCTGTCCAGTCTCTGGGTCCTGACCCTCCAGGCAGTGTCTTAATGATGGTCATTCTGATTGGAGTGAGATGAATGTTAAAGTGATTTTAAGCTGCATTTCCCTGATGGCTAAGAATGTTGAGCACTTTCAATGCTTCCTAGCCATTTGTGTTTCTTAGTTTGAGATCATTCTGTTTAGGTATATAGTCCAGTTTTTATTTGGGTTATTTGTTTTCTTAGTGTTTTTGAGTTCTATTCCTACTCTTTATAAAACATTTAAAAATATTATTTATTTTATGTGTATGAATATTTTGCCTGCATGCATGTCTGTATACCACATGCATGCCTGGTGCCAGTGGAGGTCAGAAGAGTGCATTGGATCCCTTGGAAATGGAGTTACAAATGATGAACTGGGTGTTGGGAACTGAAACTGGGTCTTCCACAAGAGCAATACATGCTCTTAAGCATTGAGCCATCTCTCCAGCCCCAGTTTTTCTATAGTATAGTTACAAGTCTGTCAGATGTACAGCTGGCAAATATTTGTCTCCCATTCTACAGGCTGCCTCTTCACTCAGGTGACAGTGTCCCTTGTTGTTCAGAAGCTTTATAACTTCATGCGATCCATTTGTTGATTGCCAGTCTTAGTTCCTGTTCTACTAAAGTCCTATTTATAAAACCCCAGCTTATACCTACATATTGCAATGTATGCCCTACCTTCTCTTTAGACAGTTTTAGAGAATGTTGTAAATAAGATAACAAATGAAAGAGACTGGTGAAAACAAAGCAGTTTTAAAATATTTAGTTATTTTTGAGCATTTTGTATATGGGTATTGTATTTATGTTATTCTCCCCCTCTTTCTCCTTCCTTCAGTTCCCTCTTCCTCCAGTTCCTTCAAGGTCCCTCTTCTCAAATTCATGGCCTCTTCTTCTTCTTCAGTTATCATTGCTCCATGTCTATGTATATGCATACAGGTTTATAAACACAACCTTCTGAGATCATTCAGTGTTGCTCAAGTGTGTTTAGGGATGACTTTTTGGGATTGGCTAGCCTATCAGAGGGCTTGTTCCTAGAGAAGATGGATTCTCCCTCTTTTGGGAGCCATTCTTTCCTTGTGGCTCTTCTAGGGGGTGAAACCTTATAAGAATTCCCCCATCCATTTTGTCAGGCCAGTTTGTGTTGTTATTTTTAAGGCCTTCTTTGGGTAACAATCCTGGGATTTTCTGATTTCAGCTTCCCTGTTATATATAAAAGACACCCATCATCTCACAGGAGACATCCTGCCCTGGTCCGTTGCTTTTGAGTTCTGTTTGGCTCCATCTTCTATGGTGTTCCCCAAGCCTGAGGTGTGAGGCTTGTGTTGTAGAAGTGTTAGTTGTTTTCTGAATTTTGCCCAGCCGCAGCTTTCTGTGACAGTCTCCATCTGATACAAAAAACACTTCTTTTGTGAGTAGTCAGAACCACACTGACTTCTGAATAAAAGCAATTTTTAATATACAGTTTTGCTGAAAGGGATGCCAGCAGAGAAAAGGTGAAATTGGCTGGCATATGGGTCCAACACAATGTTCTTTAAAGTTCCCTGATCATGATAAATTCCTTTCTTCTCATAGGCCAGGACTTGTCCACTCCCCAAATTCCTCATCCTATTTATTTAGGAAACAAAGTCTTCTTTAATGAGTAATTTGGGGCTTGAGACTGCTGTAGCATGAATCTTAAAAGGTCTTATTAATAAAAACAAACCTGGAGCTGGGTATTGGGGTGAATGCTAGAAGATCAGAGAAGCAAAACAAGCCACAGCCACCTCACCTTGCCAGTTCCCCAGCTGATCCTGTTTCTTCAGACTGGAAGCTTCTGAGTCCTCATCCAAATGAATCTTAGCTGAATTGCTGCCCAAAAGCCTAAAAGCTTAACCAGTTCTAGTTCCTGGTCCTTATGCCTTAAATACCTTTTTGCTTTCTGTCATCACTTCCTGGGATTAAAAGCGTGTGTCACCATGCCTGGCAGTTTCCAGTGTGGCTTTGAACTCACAGAAATCCAGATGGATCTCTGCCTTTGGAATGCTAGGATTAAAGGTGTGTGTGCCACCATTTTCTGGCCTCTGTATCTAGTAGCTGTTCTGTTCTCTGACCCCAGGTAAGTTTATTAGGGTGCACAATATTTTGGGGAACACAATATCACCACAGACTGCCTTATTTGATATCATGGGCTCAGTCACATAGTAGACAACCTGGAACTTCCAACTCACCGTTCTGAGATAAGCCAGCACCAGCTGCGAGCTGAGGGGAGGGGAATGCTCTGGCTCTTCTACTTGTCTATAACTCAGATGAACTTCAAGTGTTCCTGTTGTGTAGCAGGTTCCTCCAAGATCAAAACATTCCATCATGCAGAGAATCTCCTTAAGCAGGAAGGTAAACAACTCAAAATAGCTCCAGGAAGTTCCTGAAACTAACCAGATTGACTGGGTCCCTCTGGGTCCCAATAGACATAAAAACCTCTTGAAGTCTATTGTATGATCAACAGATGTAGCTGAAGTTTTCTCCAGTCCTGCACTGGCCCGCAGCTGCTCAGACCCAAATAAACACACAGAGGCTTATATTAATTAAAACTGTATGGCCTAATGGCTCAGGCTTCTTGCTAGCTAGATCTTACATCTTAAATTAACCCATTTCTATAAATCTACACCTTGCCACATGGCTCATGGCTTACCGGTATCTTTACGTCTTGCTTCTCATGGCGGCAGCTGGCAGCGTCTCCTGACAGTCTTCCTTCTCCCAGCCTCCTCCTCTCTGCTTGTCCCACCTATACTTCCTGACTGGCCACTGGCCAATCAGCACTTCATTTATTAACCAATCAGAGCAACACATTCACAGCATACAGAGCAATATCCACAGCAAACAGACTTCTGGCTTCAGACACAGAGTCTATGGGCCAGCAACAAGTCAAGTTACCCTCCAAGCAAACTCGGAAGTAGCCCTGTCTCGGACAGATACAACCATTTGGACAGCATGGTCTATTCAACTAGCCAAACAAACGGTAACTTCTCCCCTTATCTGCTTATGCTCTGTGTTCTAAATCTCAGCAAGCCAACTTACCCTAGTGTAAATGATCTTGGCTCTTCAATCACCTCATACTCGAAAATCTCCTCTCACTCAACTGCCGCAATAATGGATGGCAGGAATGTATTTTTCGACTCTCATGCTAAAAATTTCAGTAGCAGTCAAATAAAATACAGACCATTACTGATCAAAAGTCAAAGAATGCCATTTCTTGGAAAGGTCTCAGTTTAATTGCCCCACGAACAATTGCAATTCAGCTAAAGTATCTGGGAACTGGAGCTACACTGGAAACAGCTCGATTGCAGCCCACAGGTCAGGAATCCAGTCTAGTTCTCATTAGCTGTGGGACCTTGCAGAAGCCCTTGACCTCTTCATATTTCTGTCTCTTTCCTCAAAATGGCAATAAAGACTTGTCTTGCCTACTTCACTGTACCATTGCGAGGTTCAAATTAGATAATAGATGGGAAAGTGCTTTGAAAAAGTGAGGTGTTCAAACTAAGAAAGACTCACCATGGCAGTCTTCCCTGGCTGCTCAGGAACTTCAGTGGCTGCCTGCCTCCTCATCACCTCCTGGACCTGGAACTGTCTAATGGGAAAACTAATCTGAAGGGATTAGGGGTCAAGAACTGAGCAGCGTCTGCCACCTGAGTGTTCAGTAAACACAGATGTTGTGCTTCTTGTTACCTTTCTGTACAGTTCATCACAGTCCACTAGATTAGGAAGCTTGGTTATAAGTGGTGACACTGAGGCTTGAACGACGCCTACATGTCGATGCCTCCTTCAGTAGCACAAACTGCCTTTAGTGACTGCCTGTCCACTGCCTACACTTCTAAACTAGCCCCCTTGACATTAGGTGAACATGAGATTGTGTTTTACCTGAAAAGTGGATGAGCAACAGCGATGTACGCCCCTTTGAAATTCTGGCTGAGAGACCTCTCAGAAACACTGTGCTCTTTTTCCATTCTGGATGTCTGGAAGGGTTGTGACTCTGGTACATGTATGTTGAGGACAGCACAGCCCCATCAGACTCCCTATGTTCGTAAATACCTAATGTGCCAACCTAAGTGACTATTCAGAACTTCCACTTGATGAAGAAATGTGCTTTTATTACATTTGATAAGTTACATAGTGTTATATATTCATTTGTAGCAGTAGGCTATCTTAGGGAAGTCATGAATCCCTTTCTCATCTCCATGTGAATACTTTGCACATATACAAAAACATGTGTACATACAACTGTGAATTACTTTATGTAATCTTGCTTTCTGGTTCTGCCTGTCTGCACCAGTTTAAGAAAACTTAGGGAATTGAAAAACAGGGGAGGCCTCTACTGCAGTTCTTTTCTCGGTCTGGTCTTGTGGGACCTCCAGATCCCACCAGTTATCCCACTGGGCAGCTTAGTTTAGTGCTTTTTCTTGTTTGGTAATTCCTTTCTGCCTTACTGCTGGAGATTGGAGTGCAGCTGCAGGTTTCCAGGGCAGCTCCAGCTCCCCAATACTTCAGCTGAGCTGCAATTGTCCACAGGGCAATTCAAGGAGATTGCTCTTGTGCACGCTATGTAAGCACTCCAGTCATAGACTACATCTCCACCCACTCACCTTTTTTTTTTTGAGACAGTATCATATTATGTAATTCCAGCTGGCCACAAAAAACACGATCCTCTTGTTCTATCTACAGAGTGCTGGGATTATAGGGATGCCCATGACACTTAGCTTTTGCTTAGAGATTCTTAAAATCAAGAAGAGAAATTAGTGAGCCACAGTACAGATTTCCCGAGGTCTAGAGCAGTGGATCTCAACAAGTGGGTCTCGATCCCCTTGGGGGTTGCATATCAGATATTTATTTACATTATGATTCGTAACAGCAGCAGAATCACAGTTATGAAGCAGCAAAAATCATGTTATGGTTGGGGGTCACAACACCATGAGGAACTGTATTAAAGGGTCACAGCATTAGGAAGGTTGAGAACCACTAGGCCTAGGGTGATGTCTGTGGTAGAGGACACAGATTGGTTACTGTGTACACCTTCATCTCCATGTGTGCCTTAGTGCTTGTTCCTGCTTCTGTGTGCCGCTTCTCTGTAAGGTCTCACCAGAACTTTACAGTCTCAAATAAGAAGAAACTAAGACACCATCCTGTGTCACCCAGCAGGCCTTTGTAGCCAATGATGACATATGCTTCCTCCCACCCTTCAGGGTGTTAGAGTTGGTGTACCTACCTATCCTGCCTCGTCTCTGCTCTAGTCTTAATGGAACCATCTCTCATGGATTAAATGAGGCATGGTCCCTCATAGGCTCCTGTGTTTGAATACTTGGTCCCCAGTTGGTGGTGCTGTTCAGGGAATTTTAGGAGGTTAACCTTGATGGAGGAAGTATGTTGCTGGGTTTAGGCTTTGGGAATTTAAATCTTTGCCCAGCTTCCAGTTTTCTCTCTCTGATTCATGCTTGTGATTAAGGTTGTGAACTCTAAGCTTCCCGCTCCACCTACCACGCCTGCCAGTTGCCAAGCTTCACCGCCATGATGGACTGTTCCCCATTTGGAACTGAAAGCCCAAATCAACTCCTTCCTCTATAAATTGCCTTGGTCATGGTATTTTATTACAGCAATAGAAAAGTAACAGAAGTTGGTACCAGAAAATGAGAGAATGTTGTAAAGAACCTGACCATGTTGTTTCTTGGAAGAATGTGGAAGATTCTGGAACTTTTCATTAGAAAAGTGGTGGAATGCTATAAGTGGAGCTTCAAAGGGCCATTCTAGGAGGAGCTTGGAAGGCAGTGGTTCTGAGAGCAACTCAGACCATGGAGGCCCAGCTCAAGTGGTTTCAGCGGGCAACAACATCAGCAACTGGGCTAAAGGCTACTCCTGTGCTACCCTGATAAATACTCTGGGTGCCTTCTGTACTTGTCCTAAGAATTTGCCTGAAACTAAAGGAAATAATAATTGACTAATTGGCAGGGGAGATCTTAAAACCATATATCGCTGAGTGTGTGGCTTGGTTACTATTGACTGTGATGGTTAGTTTTATGTCAACTTGACACATCTAACTCATTGGAGAGGAGGGAACCTCCATTGAGAAAGTGCCTCCATAAAGTCCAGCTGTAGGCAAGCCTGTAGGGCAGTTTCTTAATTAGAGATTGGTGTGGATGGGCCAGATGCCATTGTGAGTGGAGCCACCACTGGGCTGGTGGTCCTGGGTTCTATAAGAAAGCAGGGTGAGCAATCCATGAGGGGAAAGCCAGTAAACAGCATACCTTCATGGTCTCTGCATCAATTCCTGCCTCCAGGTTCTTGAGTTGTTTGAGTTCCTGCCTTGACTTCCTTCAGTGATGAACAGAGATGAGGAAACATAAGCCTAATCAAACCTTTCCTCCCTAAATTACTCTTGTTATGGTGTTCTATCACAGCAATAGTTACCCTAGTGAAGTCATTGTTTTTTTTTAAATTTTATAATTTAATTTTACATATCAGTCACGGATTCCTCTGTCCTCCCTCCTCCTGCCCCCGTCCCCCATTCCACCCCCTATTCCCACCTCCTCCAAGGCAAGGACTCCCCTGGGGATTCAGCTCAGCCTGGTAGATTCAGTTGAGGCAGGTCCAGTCCCCTCCTCCCTTCACCTAGACTGAGCAAAGTGTCTCAGCATAGGCCCTAGACTCTAAAAAGCTAGCTCATGCACTAAGGACAGGTCCCAGTCCTACTGCCTGGGGGCCTCCTAAATAGTTCAAGCTAATTGACTGTCTCACTTATCCAGAGGGCCTGGTCCAGTTCCATGGGAACTCCTTAGCTATTGGTTCATAGTTCATGTGTTTCCACTAGTTTGGCTATTTTTCCCTGTGCTTTTCCCAATCATGGTCTCAATATCTCTTGCTCATATAATACCTCCTCTACTAACCTACTCTGGTGATCAGATGGCCGAACACCCTAACTGTTGTGATAGGACTCTCATCCAATGACTGATGGAAGCAGATGCAGAGATCCATGGCCAGGCTCCAGGTAGAGCTCCAGGAGTTCAATCGGCGAAGTCATTGTTAATACTTAAAATGATCTTCAATAAAAATGAGTAAGTAGGGCAGAAAGAAACCCAAAATGTATAGTTTAGAAACAAAAAGACGACTAGGAAGCTTAATGTCACAGTCAAGGCCTGGGCTGAAGGCTTTGGTCATTAAGAAAGGAAGTTAGTGCCGCTAAGGAGAGCTCTTTCCTGCACTGGAATGAAGAAAGCTTTCAGGGTACAATCCCAACAAGCTAAGCTTCCAAGTTTTGAGAGACCCTCGGATGGTTTTCTGCTCCTAGAAGGTAGCTGACAAGAAGTAATGCAGCTAATGTGGTTGGGCAGAGGTGAAGGGTGGTGTGCAGGGTTCATTCCAAGCTGGTAGCTGAACCTGGTAGTGTCATCCATGTGGTTCTGGCTTTAAAGGCATGAAGGAGACTGAGTGATGGGGTCATAGATTCTTCCTCTGTGGTTTTAGAGAGCTGCTGAGGCCAGGCATTGTGTGGTGGTGGTGGTGGAGTCCTCGGGTAAGAGGCTGTGAGAAGAGGCCATTGTATAAAGCTGTGAAGGTGAAGCTTAGTTTGCAGTGGAGACACAGCTGCCTGAGTTTCCAGAGTCATGGGTTATCTGGAAAGGAGCGCTGTGCACAGAGAGATATACGTTGCAGATAGAAAAGCCTAAGGGGCAGAGCCATCAGTCTTTTGATACTGGACATGGACCTACAAGCATTGGTGTTGCCATGCTGGGTTTGGTCTTGCTTTGGTTTAGTATTTCCTTAATATGCTCGCATTCCTCCCTTTTTGAATGATAATGCTTGATCGGTGCCATTAGATGTTGGAAGTATGTAATTTGCTTTTGGATTTTAGAGAAAATTATGATTAAGAGATTGCTTTGAGTTTCAAGAGAGACTTTGGACTTTTAAATAATGTTGGAACTGTCAAAGACTGGAGATTTTTGAAGCTGGATTAAATACATTTGGCCTTATACAACTACGAGCCTACAGGGCCAGGAAGTGGAATGTGGTTGTTTGATTGAGCAATGTCCCCCATGGGTTCTGGCATTTGGACACTTGGTGTCCAGTTGGTGGCACATTTTGGGGGAGTTTTAAGTGGTGGAGTCTTGCTGGAGGAAGTATGTCACTGGAGGTGAGCTTTGGCATTTACTTGGTGTCCAGTTGGTGGCAGGTTTTGGGGAGGTTTGAGTGGTGGAGCCTTGCTGGAGGAAGTATGTCACTGGCTTTGATATTAAAAACCTAGAGCCCCTCTAGTGTGCTCTCTGCTTCACGTTTGTGTTTGACGATATGTGCGCTCAGCTTCCTCCTGCTTCTGCCATACCTTCTCCTTGCTGCTATGCCTCCCCACCAGGAGACATTCCTGTCCTTCTGGAACTGTGAGCCCAGTTAAATTTTCTTCCATAAGTTGCCTTGGTCACAGTATTTCATGGCAACAACAGAAAAATAACTAATACATCATTTCTAAATAAATGTCACCAACTATTCCTAAAGTTCTTGAGCCCTTCTAGCTAAGACCACTTTGAGCCATGAGATATATCCCCAAGAAAGAATATCATGGTAGATATGCAGATGAGGACCTGTGTGACCTTTCCTAGACTCCATCGGATAGAGGCTAATATGTCTTTACAGGTGAGATGCTGACATGTTCTACCCACCAAAAACCCACCATCATGAGGAGCTGAAGATCTTCCCAGGAATAGCACCATTCCAGGAGAAGTTTGGATGCCAGGGATTGGCACAATATAATATCTTCATTGTCATAGGGCCAAGACAATTCTGCTTCAGGGTGTAGTTAGTGTTAGTCCTCAAATACTATCTTCAAGGAGATGAAGACAAAACATAAAAGTGTTTACACACAGGGAGTTTTTGAGGTCTAGAGCATATGATAGTATTGTTTGAGGGTAATGTTTAATGAAGACACTACTGATTTGGGTTGAAGGATAATTTTCAGTTTTATCATTAGCTAGTTTTGACTGTCTAGGCATTCTAGTCCTGAAAAAATAAAGGTACATGGTGTTTGTTTCCAGAGATATTGAATAAGAAGAGACAAAAGTAGATGAAGGCCAGGTGTAAGAAGTGAATAGCAGGATGTAAATTAAAGCAAAGAGGCTAACGGGCAAGGTGAAGCTAATAAAACAATAATTAGAATCAAATAAGGTGGTGAGATGAAAGCAGCGTCCTATGCTATCATCAGAGGAGTCACTTGAAATTGCAAAATTGGTATTAGTGAAATTACTTTGTTCAGGAGAAATGAAAGCAAATTTAACTATAAGCCTGGTACCATTCTCGGCCACACAGCAGGCCTTTGCATTCAGCAAATATGAACCCTGTTTTTATTTCTCTGACTTGACCATAGACTGCTTGTACTGCAACACTCATAAAGGGTCTGTGTTTTTTCTCTTGTTTCTCTCTCATGATATGTAAGAATCAAATTACACAGAACAACAATATCTGAGAATCTCTGGCTCAAATAAATCAATCAGAAACGAGTATTGGCAATCTAATCTCTGTAGTTTTCAAGAGTAGGTTTTATTAAGTAAGAATGAGTATTAGCTGTATTAGTTTGTGTGTAAAGTTTGATAGAAGGCATTATCTCTTCATATAGAGTTTCATCTAATCAAATTTTCTTTATATGGCCCACATATTGTACAATCACAGATCTGTAAGCTTCTCTATCTTTAGGAAGAAATGAGCTCCTACTCTGACTTTTTCAGACATGTGGAACCACTATCTCCCCTAGATGCCGTAGAAATGTATATTTGAACAAACAAAACTCCAGGTTTGAGGAATGCTAGCACTACACAGGCACTGGAGTGGCTGTTATTAGACAGCCCCCAAGACCAAGCAGACCTAGGCTTCAGTTTCAATTCAGTATGCATCTGATCAGCCATGAACCCAGTAGAATGTGACCTAAGACACAATTTCCTCAGTGTAAAGCAGGGATAGGAATAGGACCTGCCTTCCATATGGATCAAAGCATACAGGTCACATAGATGCATACAACAGATCCAATAAAATTAGGGGTTTTGTTCATATAAACTCTCAGTTAATGGTAGCATCTGAAACAATTAAAAAAATCTGCCTGTTTGTTAGAATGGAACTATTTTGCTGTGTGACATATTATTTTTCTCTTAATTATAAGAGAATAATTCACAGAAGTTACTGAAGGAAGGAAAGAAGGAAGGAAGAAAGGGAGGAAGGAAAGAAGGAAGGAAGGAAGGAAGGAAGGAAGGAAGGAAGGAAGGAAGGAAGGAAGGAAGGAAGGAAGAGAATATTTGGATTCATACTTTAAGATGATACCACCCATTTTAGCAGATTGGAAAGGCATGGGAACTGGCTCTGTTGCTGACAGTGAGAGTGGTTGCCTTGGCTTATATGGTGCTGGCCAGAATGCAGAGGGCTCAGCTAGAGATGGGCCAGCCTACAACTCTCAGGGCCTGCCCAACAGTAAAAGGTTTGTCAGCTATCCTTACCTCTTCCAAGTTCCACAACCTTGCAACACAGCACCATCATCTGGATATTAGATGTTCAAGTGAGGG
Source organism: Peromyscus attwateri (assembly GCA_902168425.1). Taxonomy (NCBI): domain Eukaryota; kingdom Metazoa; phylum Chordata; class Mammalia; order Rodentia; family Cricetidae; genus Peromyscus; species Peromyscus attwateri. Next base: position 40,830 of record CABHPP010147302.1, read on the forward strand.
TTTGGTGGGTGATGTCACATTCAAAGCATATTGTAGAGTTACATGGATAGCCTTAAAACTAACAAATGCGAATTCTAGTAAGGAGACTCCAACATGGATAGCAACCATTGATATCCGTCCATCCATCCACCCCCTATCACAATTATGTGTGCATGTGAGAGAGAAGATAAAGGGTACAGACAGAAACATAGGGAGAGATGCAAGTGGAGAGGGAGAGAAAATGGGAGATGGAGAGGAGCAGGTTTAGAGAAACGTGTGGAGTGGGGGAGAGGCAGATAATGAATATCACTGTTAGCTTACTATTAATAAAAGGAAAACAATCTAAATGCAGAACTCCCCCTCCAAGTCAAAGTTTTGTAGATCCAAATTTCAGCCTGATGTTTTCCTGGTGCCTGCAAACCTACAAGTGTTCTTTCAATGATTTCTGTTGGCTGGCTGGAAGCAGCCTTTCTTTTGACTTCACTATTGTCCTTGTTGCTCACTGTACATACTCGCTTTGGCAGTAGGAGGAAGTATCCCTTTGTAGGAGAAGAGAGATCACCTTAAAGTGTTCTTCTATAAGTGGTTTGTATGTCTCTGCTTCTTTTCCTTTAGAGAATAAGCACATAAAATTAGGAGTGTTTGCAGGTGTGGTGGTTTGAAAGAAAATGGCCCCCAAAGGGAGTGGCACTATTAGAAGGCATGCCTTTGTTAGAATAGGTATGGCCTTGTTGGAGGAAGTGTGCCACTGTGGGGGTGGCCTTTGAGGTCTCATATATGCTCAAGCCATACCCAGTGTCTGAGACCACTTCCTGTTGCCTGTGAGTCAAAAGGTAAGAACTCTTGGTTCCTTCTCTAGCACCATGTCTACCTGCATGCTGCCTGGCTTCCCACCATGTTCATAATGGATTAAACCTCTGAAACTGTAAGCCAACCCCAATTAAACATTTTCCTTTGTAAGAGTTGCATGGTCATGGTGTCTCTTCAAGGCAATAGAAACCCTAACTAAGACAGCAGGACTTAGTTGAGGCCCCAACTCTGCTACTGTTTCTTCAGCATCTGTCATTTTGGTCTCTTCTGATTTGACTCCAGTAACATCTTCTCCCTTTCAGTCCCTTGGCTCTCTTGCCATTCTCTCCATAGCCTCACCTATGCTTATTATAGCCCTTGTGATGGTTTGAATGAAAATGGTCCCCATCGAGCCGGGCGGTGGTGGCGCACGCCTTTAATCCCAGCACTTGGGAGGCAGAGGCAGGCGGATCTCTGTGAGTTTGAGGCCAGCCTAGACTACCAAGTGAGTTCCAGGAAAGGCGCAAAGCTACACAGAGAAACCCTGTCTCAAAAAAAAAAACCAAAAAAAAAAAGAAAAGAAAAGAAAAGAAAATGGTCCCCATAGGCTCACAGAGAGTGGCACAATTTGGAGGTGTGGCCTTATTGGAGGAAGTATGTCACTGGGGGTGGGCTTTGAGATTTAAAGTGCTTAAGCCAGGCCCAGTGTCACTCTGTCTTCCTGCTGTCTGCCAATATGGATGTAGAACTCTCAGCTACCTCCTCAGCCCCATGTCTGCCTGTGTACTGCCTTGCATTCTGCTACAATGATAATGGATTAAATTCCTGAACTGTAGGTCGGTCCCAATTAAAGGCTTTCCTTTATAAGAGTTGCCATGGCCATGGTGTCTCTCCACAGCAATAGAAACCCTAACTAAGTCCTGTTGGCGAGAGGTTGAGTTGACAAAGTCTACTATTGTATGTCCCTAGAGCACAGCAAAGCAGTTAGCTAAGACTGAGGAGCCAAAGCATGCATAATGGTGGTGAAGGAGAGACAGAGAGGGCTACATCTGGGATAGGCAAGGTTAGATGATGCTACCCATGATTGTCTAGAGGTAGCAGGCTTACTTCAGAAAGATAAAGAGGTTGAAGAAGTTGGTAAAGATAGGGAAAGTCATGAGCTTATAGAGAGGAGTATTGTGTGTTTAAATTCAATGCAAGTTGGGAGATAAATTACTGGAAAAATTGTAAAGTAGTTACAAGTTGTTTACTAAGCAAAGGAAAACTATCTAGACTATTTTGGAGGATGTTAGCAAGGTAAATTGTAGTTTTGGACCTGTCACTAAGAATTAAGGAAGAAGTAACATTATGTACCTCGTATGACAATTAGATGAAACACAATGTCATGATGTCCTGTTTCTAGAAGGGGAGAACACACCACCAATGCTAGCTGTTACCCAAAACTTATGAGGTAGAAGTCATAAGGATTTTCACCCAAATAGGATTCCCTTGCCTTTCTCCTTTAAGAAAAGAAGTTGATGTAGTCTCTGCTAGAGTGGTTCTCCTAGGGTTCATCTACTGTTTGTGAACTCTGTGACTAATTTCTCTGTGATTTTTGAATATAAGCTCCAGTTTGCATGCCAGCCAGACATGGATAAATGCATGTACAAAAGGCCTGAATAGTCTTTAGAATATTCTAATTATCCATCTTGGCAATCTTGTTTTACAAACTTACAAAAATTCCTCAAAGAACTGAATATGACCATCAGTTTTTCTAAGTGGAGTAAGTGTGGATATCGCTCTGTATTAATAAAATGTTAATTGGCCAGTAGCCAGGCAGGAAGTATAGGCAGGACAAGCAAAGAAGAGAATTCTGGGAACAGGACAGCTGAGTCAGGAGACACTGCCAGCCGCCACCATGAGTACCAACATGTAAGATACTGGTAAGCCACAAGCCGTGTGGCAAGGTATAGATTTATAGAAATGGGCTAATTTAAGATGTAAGAACTAGATAGCTAGAAGCCTGAGCCATTAGGCCAAACAGTTTCAATAATATAAGAGTCTGTGTGTTTATTTTGTAAATGGGCTTTGGGACTGCCGGGGCTTGGCGGGAGCTGGAGAGAAACTCTCCAGCTACAACTGTCCTAACAATAACAGAAGGATAACAGTGGATACTGAGTAAGCCTCCCTCCTCAGACCTCTTCCCACTCACATTCCACTTTTATACTTCACCAGACTGTTTCCAGAGCTCGTCTCATCTCTAACCCAGACACACCAGGGGATCCTCAATGTCAAATGTCATCTAATGTTCCTGTCTCAAATAGCCTCAACTCTCAAGATGCCTTCTTGTTCTAGAAAGAAATGGGATGTGCTTTATAGCATGTCCTATGCTTTCCCAGAGTGAGAGGAAAATCAGGTTCCCTGTCTGAAGTCATTGTGTTCCTGAAACACAGACTCTTGTTCGGAGCCTTTAGGGACTTGACCCTCAACTGTGAAGACCTAAGTCAGTCTAAATACCAGTTCTTCAGTCTTTGTCATAAGCAATAATTCTAAGTGATTTTCCAAGAAAGCCATTAGGCATCATTGCTAAATACATTATATTTGCTTTAATTTTTCTTAGCACATTATAGATATTTATTAAGTTTTTCATACAGTATATTTTGATCATATTCTTGCCATTCTTACAACCCTTTCCAGATCCTCCCTGCCTCCCTACTCACCCAATTTCATGCTTCTCTCTCTCTTTAAAAACAAACAAACAAACAAACACCAACTAACAAACAAAAGAATCAAATCAAAGTGAAGTAGAATGAGGTAGAAAAGACCAATTATTACATATTGATCTATTTATTGAATTAAAGTACTGCTTGTACTGCCTATTTGTCAAACCTGGCTTCACTGGTTACCTGAAACAGAATGACCTGGAGGAATTGCTCAAGCAATTGGTCATTGCCTTTAACAACTATGGACTGCTCCATAGGCCTCTGTGAAATCTTGCTTGCTTGCCTTCTCTGCCTTGTGGTTTTAGAATATAAACTGGACCTGGCATAGTAGCCTTTCAGGAGTTGTCCTTGCTTCAGTCCACTAGTTACATTTCCTCTCTCTCACTCTCACTGGTGTCAGAATTCTTATTCAAGAAATATTCTCACAGCAAAAAAAAAAAGAAACAAACAAAATCTCAAAAAAACCAAAGTACCAAATCAAATGCAGAGATCCACAGCCAGGCAGCAGGCTGAGCTCTAGGAGTCCAGTCGAGGAGAGAGAAAAGGGATTCTGTGAGCAAGGGGCATCAAGATCATGATAGGGAAACCTACAGAGACAACCAAATCAAACTAGTAGGAACTCATGGAATTTAGACCAACACCTGTGGAGTCTGCATGGGACTGGACTAGGCCCTCTGCATAGCGAGACAGTTGTGTAGCATGATCTGCTTAAGGGGCCCCCTGGCAGTAGGATCAGAGTCCATCCCTGGTGCATAAACAGGCCTTTTGGAGCCCACTTCTATGATGGGACACCTCGAACAGCCTTGGGGCAGGGGGAGGGGCTTGGACCTGCCTCTACTAAATGTACCTCCCCAAGAGAGGCCTTACCTTCTTATAGGAGGGAATGGGGGAGGGGTTGGGGGGGGGGGGGGGGGGGGGGGGGAAGGAAGGAAGAGAGGGATCTTTGGTATGTAAAATAAATAAAAAATTCTTTTCTTAATAAAAAAAAGTACCAAATCAAAAAGCACACTCAAAAAACATGGAGGTTTTTTTTTTGTTTTTTTTTTTGTTTGTTTTGGTGGTGTGTGTTGACCAATCACTCCTGGGCATGGAGCCTGCCCTAAAGTGTGTGGTTAATCCCAGTGACACTCCATTGGAAAAAAAAAATGATCTCCCTTTCCCAGTGGATACCAATTTGCAAAGAGCTGCTTCTTCTTCTTCTTCTTCTTCTTCTTCTTCTTCTTCTTCTTCTTCTTCTTCTTCTTCTTCTTCTTCTTTGTTTTTTTTTTCGAAACAGGGTTTCTCTGCACAGCTTTGTGCCTTTCCTGGAACTCGCTTTGGAGACCATGCTGGTCTCGAACTCACAGAGATCCACCTGCCTCTGCCTCCCAAGTGCTGGCAAAGAGCTTCTTGTTTAGGAATGGGACTTTGTGCCTTTCTTTATTGGGTCTTTGTGTGGTTTTGGTATCAACATAATAGTGGCTTCATGAAAAGAATTTGGAAATGTCTCCCAGTTTCTGTTTTGTAGAATAATTTGAGGAAAATTGGTGTTAGCTCTCTATGAAGATCTGGTAGAATTCTGTTTGGAATCTGCCTTGCTTGTTTGTTTTGGGTTGGGAGATTTTAAGTTACTGCTTCTATTTCAATAAGGGCTATAGTTAGTTCATCTTGATTTGACTTCAATAGGTTGTATATATCATGAAACAAATCCACTTCTTTTAAGTTTTCCAATTCGGTGGAATGAAGAATTTTAAAGTATGTCTTTATGATTCTCTAAATTTCCTTGGTGTCTGTTGTTATATCTCCCTATTCTTTTCTAATTTTATGAATTTGGAGCCTCTCTCTATGTCTTTTGGCTAATTTGTCTAAAGGTTTCTCAGTCTCATTGATTTTCTAAAAGAGCTAGTTCTTTGTTTTACTGACTCTGTTTTTATTTTTCAATTGTTTTTGTTTCTTTGCTTCCATTTTATTAATTTCAGCCCTGAGTTTGATTATTTCTTCATGGTTGCTCTTTGTGGGTGCTGTTTCTTTTTGTTTCTCTAGAGCTTTCGAGTGTCATCAAATTATAAATATGAGAGCTCTTTGGTTTTTTATGTGGGTACACGTGCTTCTTAGATTTGCCTTCGTCATGTTTCAGAAGTTTGAGCATTCTGTTTTCATTTGATTCAGTTATAAAGGTATTTAATTTTCTTCTTCATTTCTGTTTTGACACAACTTTTATTCATAGTGAGTTGTTCAGTTTCCTTAAGTTTGTATTCTTTCTGCTGTTTCTCTTATTCCATAGTGGTCAGACAGCATGCAGGGTGTTATTTCAACTTTCCTTTATCTTCTGAGAAGTACTCTGTTTCCTGATATGTAGTCACATTTGAAGAAAGTTCCACAGGCTGCTGAGAAGAAAGTATATTCTTTTCTTTTTTTCTTTATTCTTCTTTCACATATTACACCTGAACATAGTTTCCCTTTCCTCCTTTCCTCTCAACCTCTCCCCACCTTCTCCTCCACATCACTCCTCCTCGATTTCCCTTCAGAAAAGGGCAGGCCTCCCAGGGATATCAACCAAATACAGCATAACAATTTACAGTAAGACTAGGCATATCCCTTCATATTAAGGCTGGACAAGGTAACTGAGTAGGAGGAAAAGCAGTCCCAAAGCAGGCAAAAGGGTCAGAGACAGCACCTGCTCCCACTGTTGCCAGGTGTCCCACAAGAACAGCAAGTTACACCGCCGTCACATATATGCAGAGGACCTAGGCTAGACCCATGCAGGCTCCCTGGCTATTGGTTCAGTCTCTGTGATCCCCATGAGCCCTGGTTAGTTGATTCTGTGGGCTGTTTTTTTCTTTTTTCATCTTTCTTTATTAAGAAATTTTCTACTCACTTCACATACCACCCACAGATTCCCCCTCCTCCCTACTCTCACCCCCAGCTCTCCCAAGCCACCCCGCATCCCCACATCCCCCAAATCAAGGTCTTCCATGGGGAGTCAGCAGAGCCCAGCACACTGAGCCTAGGCAGGTCCAAGCCCCTTCCCACTGCACCAAGGCTGTGCAAGGTGTCACACCACAGGCACCAGATTCCCAGAAGCTTGCCCATGGACAGATCCCGATCCACTTGCCTGGGTGCCCCCCAAACAGTTCGAGCCAAACATCTGTCTTCTGTATCCAGAGGGCCTAGTCCAGACCCATGGGGGCTCCACAGCCACCAGTCCACAGTTCATGGACTTCCACTAGTGTGGCCGGTCATTTCTGCACGTCTTCCCATCATGATCTCAATGTTCCCCGCCTGCAGAATCCCTCCTCTCTCTCATCAGTTGGATTCCTGGAGCTCAGCCTGGTGCCTGGCCATGGATCTCTGCATCTGCCTCCATCAGTCATTGGACAAAGGCTCTATGATGACAGCTGGGTTATTTGCTAGACCGGTTACCGGAGTAGACCAGTCTAGGCACCCTCTGGACCACTGCCAGCAGACCAAGGTGGGGTCATCCTTGTGGATTCCTGAGAGCCTCCCCAGCACCCTGCCTCTTCCTATTCCCATGATGTCCTCATCTATCATGGTATCTTCCTCCCTGCTCTGCTACTCTGTCCCTGTTCCAGCGTGACCCTCCCATTTCCCTATGTTCTTATCCCCTACTCCTTGCCCTCTGCCACCACCACCCCCACACCCAATCTGCTCATGTAGATCTCATCTACTTCTTCGCAGGGTCATCTATGTGTCCCTCTCAGGGTCTTTCCCTGTTAGCTAGCCTCTCTGGAGCTGTGGGTTGCAGTCTGGCCATCCCTTCTGTCACATCTACTATCCACTTATGAGTGAGTACATACAATGTTTGTCCTTCTGAGTCTGGGTTACTTCACTCAAGATGGTATTTTCTAGTTCCATCCATTTGCCTGCAAATTTCATGATGTCATTGTTTTTTACTGCCGAGTAGTACTCCATTGTGTATATGTGCCACATTTTCTTTATCCATTCTTCAGTTGAGGGGCATCTAGGTTGTTTCCAGGTTCTGGCTATTATGAATAATGCTGATATGAACATAGTTGAGCATGTGTCCTTGTGGTAAGATTGAGCATTTCTTGGGTATATGCCCAAGAGTGGTATAGCTGGGTCTTGAGGAAGACTTATTCCCAATTTTCTGAGAAACCACCATACTGATTTCCAGAGTGGTTGTACAAGTTTGCATTCCCACCAACAGTGGAGGAGTGTTCCCCTTGCTCCACATCCTCTCCAGCATAAGCTGTCATCAGTGTTTTTGATCTTAGCCATTCTGACAGGTGTAAGATGATATCTCAGAGTTGTTTTAATTTGCATTTCCCTGATGACTAAGGATGTTGAGCAATTCCTTAAATGTCTTTCAGCCATTTGAGAGTCTTCTGTTGAGAATTCTCTGTTAAGCTCTGTAGCCAGTTTTTTAATTGGATTGTTCAGTATTTTGAAGTCTAGCTTTTTAAGTTCTTTATATATTTTGGAGATCTCTGGGCTGTTTTCTTGTGGTGTCCTTGACCCCTCTTTGCAGGATTCCTTGAGCTCTATCTAATGTTTGGCTGTGGTTATCTGCATCTGTTTTTATCAGTTGCTAGACGAAGTCTCTCTGATATTGATTATGCTAGACTCTGGTCTAGGAGTACAGCAGACCATCAGGAATCACTTCATTGACTTTTCCCTCCATTATGTTTGGTTCTATCCTAGGTCTGTGGTCCAGACTCTGGTTCTGAGCCCACCAGGCAGTGTCAGGCATGGACTCCCTCTCAGTGGCAGAGGTCTCAAGTTGGACCAGTCATTGGTTGGCCACTCCCACAAGTTCTGTGCCACCTTTGTCCTAGCATATCTTGCAGGAAGGACAAAGAGCAGGTCAAAGGTTTTGTGGCTGGTTTGGTGCCCCAGTTCCTCCACTGGAAGCCCTGCTTAGTTACAGAAGATGGCCAGTTCAGACTCCATATAGTCCATTCCCAGAAGTCTTCACTAGGGTCTCTCTTTTAGATTCCTGGGAGTTTCCATTGCACTAAGTTTCTGCCTCCAGCCCCAAAATGCCCCCTGAGAGGGTTCAAGAGGAGACACAAGGATCTCCCTGGGAAGGGGAAATAGAAGAGATTTCAAGGGTAGACTAGGGGTGGGTGAGGATGGAAATAAGAGAAAGTAATGGGAAGTATATTCTTTTGTGTATGAATGGAATATTCTGTAGATGTCAGTCAGGTCTATTTGATGTATAGCATTATTTAACCTCAACATTTTTCTGTTTAGGTTTTGTTTGGCTGCCCTGTCTATTAGTGAAAGTGGAGTACTGAAGTCACACACTACCATTGTGTGATGATCAATATACAATTTTCATCTGTAATTGTGTTTCTTTATGAAATTGGGTCCCTTTTGTTTGGTGAATAAGTGTTTAGAATTGTAATATCCTCTACAGATTTTTCATTTAATGAATATGCAGTATCCTTATCCATCTCTTCTTTTTAATTGTGACTCGAGGTCTATTCTCTTAGATATTAAAATAGGTTATGCCTGCTTGTTCTTGGATTCATTTGATTGGAATACCTTTCTTCATCTTTTTATTCTAAGGTAATAGCTATCTTTGATGGTGAGGTGTATTTCTTGGATATAGAAGAAAAATGTCTATTTTTTTCTAACCCAATCTGTTAGACTTTTATTGAGGATTGAGACCATTAATGTTTAGTGCTATTAATTAACAGTATTTATTAATTCCCGTTATTTTGTTGTGGTATGTTTTTCCCCCTCTTTTCATGAATCGTTGTGGAATTGTTTATTCCTTGTGTCCTCTTGGCTGTAGTTAAGCTTCTCTCACATTGAAGGTTTCCTTTAAGTACCTCTGTAGAGATGGACTGGTGAACAGAAATTACTTAGATTTGTTTTTATTGTGAAATGTTTTTCTGTGATGGATAGTTTTCCTTAGTACAGTGGTCTGAGCTGGCGTCTATAGTCTCTCAGAACTTGCAGACTTATAAAACATCCATTCAGGCCATTCTGGCTTTCAGAGTCTCCATTGAGAAGTCATGTGTTACTCTAATGGGCCTGTCTTTGTACGTTACTTGGCCTTTTCCTCTTGCAGCTGTTATCTCTGTGTGTATTTTCTATATGTGTGTTGTATCATGATAGGTGTTTTTTTTTTTTATGACAGGGTTTCTCTGTGTAGCTTTGCGCCTTTCCTGGAACTCACACTGTAGTCTGGGTTGGCTTTGAGGCCACAGAGATCCACCTGCCTCTACCTCCCAAGTGCTGGGATTAAAGGTGTGCGCCACCACTGCCCGACAATTTTCTGAGTTTTTAATTTCAAGTTTTATTTCGATTTGACTTTCCTCTAGTGACTCTATTCCTTTGTCAAAGTCTACTTTCATGTCTTAAATTGTTTTCATTATTTAATTTAACTGTGTTTTCATGGTCTATCATGACCTTTATTCATATCCTCTTTAAGGTTCTTGAACATATTCACAATAGCTAAGGTCCTTGTCTTATGCTTCAGCTACATTTCTTTTTTCAGGGCCTATTTCAGTCAGGCTGCTGGCTTCTGGAGGAAGCATGTTGGCTTGCTTGTTTCTGCTTTTGTGCTGGGATTTAGGCACGAGGAGTTAAGATGTTAGAGGTATTTCTTGGGGAGATATCTAGTCTCCCCTTTGTTGGGCAGGCATTCCATTCTTTGATGGCTGTTGCCCCAATCTAGGTCCTAGCCAAATATGGTGGCTGTGGGGTCCCTGGGTCCAGACAAGTGTAGAGGCCGTGGGCCCCCAGTAGAGAGCTCTTCTGTGGTTTGGTGAGGAGTCACAGAGGACTGGCTATGAACCCAGGGGTGATGGAGAAGAACTAGGGAGAACCTGGTTTTGCATCAGGAGTCTCAAAGGGATTTCAGTACTTTGTAAACAAGGAAATAATATCTTACTGTATTCATATTTGATAATATAAGAGTGTTTCCTACAAAAAGGATGTCAATCTATTATGTATCTCCTTTTTCATCTTAAAAATTCTTTCATTTTAAATTTTCTTTGTGTTTTTGTTTATATACTATTCCCCCTTTCTCCTCACCTTTTTATTTGTCCACCATTCATGTATCTAGTCATTCATTCATCCTCCTTTCTTGCTTCATAAATGAATCATGGGTTTGGAAAAAAATTAAAGTTTTAGAAGTTCTTTGCCTTCAACAAAAATGGCTTTCATTTTCATTTGCATTCTATTAGCTAAGCTGAGAAATTAGCATGTCAGCTATCATAATATTTTAGGCATCTCTTGCTGATGGTGATGGTATTTATAACTTGGTTTAGAAAAGGTTGTTTGCCAAATAAAACACAAAGGTACTGCTTGTTCCTTACCACATAGCATTTCTGTGAAAGCATTCTACCAGGAATGAAAAATGAAGCTCTGTGGATCTTGAAGCCTTGAACAATGAGCAGCTTATTGGATCCCAAACTATGATTGGTGGGTTGTGTTGTGTAGCTTCCCAAGCTTGACACTGTGTTCGGTAGAGTCACAATGATTCTAAGTAACAACCACTTAGCTCTCATGTTGGTGATACCTTTCACAATACCAAAATATTATAGACAATAGAGAGAAATTCACACACACACACACACACACACACACACACACACACACACAAGATTAAACTTACTTGTAAAAGTACTATGAATAGTCTGAATTTCAATACGCCTTAAAGTAAAAGTTCTTAGATAATTGGTCCTCATTGATTATTTCTTAGATAATTGGGCCACATTTATGTAGTGGTTTGTAGTTAGATCTTTTTTTATTAGTAAGAATTGAATTCTTTTATTTATATCCAAGTAGTCAAATTGTTATATCACTTTAAACAATATTTTAAACCTTTTTTGAATTGTATTTTATTTCAATGTTTTTAGTCACTCAAAGTTCTGTACTATTTCTCAATTCCATTAAAATGAGATCTGTTACCTACATGAGTATGGACATAAATGTGCTCAAGTTTAAACTGTCCTTTCACTCTAGATACAGATTGGTTAAGTATGGCCTATGACATTTGATTGGAGGTTGATTACATAGTTACAGTTTTTTTTATGATTTTATCTGGAAAAATTTCTTAGAAATTATTTAAGAGTTTTAAGAAAACAACCTACAGCATGCACTATGCCGTCCTTATTTTTCTTCCAGGCTTTTCTGATTTCATTAGACTTGGAAACTGCCACTAGCAGTTTAGTGGCTCAGCCTCATGTGCATAGACTAAAATGTTAAAAAAAAATAGATTTATAGCAAAACTGGTAATACATGTCTTTAGATTCCTAAACTGATCTACTTGTTAATGTATTTGAGACATTTTTGCCGGGGCTGAGGGAGGTTTCCACATTCCCTCTTTGTATGGAAAAGAGTTTTCAGACCTACAGAATTACAGACAGAAATTCAAATCTGGCAGCATCCTTGGAGATTCTGTGATCTTTTGTGTTTCAGAAGAAAAGATGCTCTATCTCAGAAAGATGGTCTCTCAATTTCCCTGAAGGACCACTGTAGCTAGAGTTTTCCTGCCTGGCCCACGGTCAGGATAAATCTCTTTCACCTGCCAGTCCCACAGCCTCTCAGACCCAACCAAGTAAACACAGAGACTTATATTGCTTACAAACTGTATGGCCGTGGCAGGCTTCTTGCTAACTGTCCTTATATCTTAAATTAATCCATTTCTATAAACCTATACCTTGCCACATGGCTCGTGGCTTACCGGCATCTTTACATGCTGCTTGTCCTGGCGGTGGCTGGCAGTGACTCCCTCCACCTTCCTGTTCTTTTTATTCTCTCTGTTAGTCCCGCCTATACTTCTTGCCTAGCCACTGGCCAATCAGTGTTTTATTAGCAACACATTTGTCATACAGAACATCCCACAGCAGACCACCTCTGCTTTGGGTGCAGGACAGCGGACTCACAGTAGCTCTCTTGAATTTCTCTGGGTTTTGTGCTTCAGTGGAGGTGTGAGTGGGGATGGGGTGGAGTTTCTGAAGCATCAAGAGCCTTTTTAATGTCTCTATTCTTTGTCATAATTCTCACAGAGCATTCAGTATCATAAAACTTTTAGCCAAAGAGCAGGATGTGGGAGGAGTTAGAAATTAAAGAGTCACTTGAAGCATTATGTAAATATAGCTGTGAAAAATAGTACAAAGGAAAGTTCTAGAATCCAGTGAGTGAGTGAGTGAGTGTGTGTGTGTGTGTGTGTGTGTGTGTGTGTGTGTGTATACAGAAACAGGAATTTGTCCTCTACAAGTAGACTGGAGAAAGTCTCTGCAAGACTTGAAAGGTGATTAGGAATTATGAAATTAAGGGACAAAACTCCATCAATAGGACTATTGTGAGAAACATTGGCATTTGTAGCTGTCTTGGGTCATAGGTAGCTTTTGAGGCCCAGGTTGGACATGACTGCTAGGTTTTGGTGAAGAATGAATATCAGAGAAAGTGAAATCTCTTCTTTAACACAAAGCTATTTTCCTCAGGCATGATTCTGAGGCTTACAGTTTCTCCCCAGTCTTTCTGTAAAATTGGGTGCACGCTATTGAGATACTATTCTATTACAGTATCAACTCACTGTTATTATAATCACATGTGAATCTTCAATGAAATAATGCACATGAAGCACTTTAGCATGGTGCCCAACACATAATAGAAAGCTGGCAAATGCTGGTCATTATCATCCCAGTACCCTGTAGATTGTAAAAATATTTCCAAACATACCATATTACTTCTGCTCAACAATACTTTCCTATAGTACTCAGTTCTCTGGGCATTTCCCCTCTGCTAATGGCACTGCAATTATTTGGAGAAAATAACCGCTGTAATTATAAAGCATGCGAGAGGCCTTGGTGGATTTGGAGCAAGGTGCCCTGTGGTGGATGAGACATGCCATGCGGGCATGGTGGATGGCGGAAAGTTACTCACATGGCAGACACAATGCCCATGTGGCAAGTTCATTTTGGGAGAAGGGGAGAGGGAATGGAGGGAAGGAGGAAAGAGAGAGAGAGAGAGAGAGAGAGAGAGAGAGAGAGAGAGAAGGAGAGAGGGAGAGGGAGAGGGAGAGGGAGAGGGAGAGGGAGAGGGAGAGGGAGAGGGAGAGGGAGAGGTGTGGGCTACCTCTGGCAAGAGGGGGAAGAGGGGGAGTTTTTTCCTCTTAAGGGAGCTTTAACATAAGATGATGTCAGAATGCTGGGCAGGTCCCCAAGGAGCGGGTCAGAATACTAACAACCACCACAGAACTTAGGAATAGGCCAATATTTAAAATTTATCAACATTTCAATTTCTAGCAGAAAATTGTCATCATTTAAAATTCTAACAGTGTTTCGTGGAGAACAGAAGCATACATTTGAGTGACTAGGTTATACGAAAGGCTTTGAGAACATGACACTAAGGTTTAAGTTCCCCTTGGGAATTGTGTCCTAATTGTTCAATAATGATTTAAGATGAGTGAGCAAATAATAAGTGTTACTGTAAAGTAATCTCAGCGAGAGCACAAGACTGCAAATAGTCATGTAAACATCTCTATCCTGTGAAGTAGCTTCTTATTGTTGTCCATTTATTCCCTTGTAGCTGCGTCTTTTACCAAGTCACTTAGCATCTTCCAACAATTCTTTGGAAGGTTTTCTACGGAATTCCAGTGTAAGATGGTAGGAACTATTACACTGAGTGTAAAATAAAGGATTTCCATAGCAAGGGCAAGCTTTCCACCACACACTTTGAAGCTTCTTCTATCTGTACTGTAGTTCATGTGATGGTAGGGATAGATAGCAGCATTTATATTTTCAGTTCCATAGCATTTAATACTGGTAGATTCTTACATAGCTTGAATTTTTGAAATCATATTTGATTCTTAGAGTTGCCTTTCTAGATTGTTTGTTGAGACCTAGAGATCCGTTAAATAAATTGCCCAAGTTCAGATCTCTGGCTAGTCAAAGACTTGGGACTTGAACCCAAATGTTTCATCTCTAAACAGACAGGTTTTGCTAACTAAACTTGGATCTTACTTTTAAAGCTTGCCCATGAAGTAGGGGAATACAGATGGTGATCTTCCATAAGTATGTCATTTTAGGACCCCACTATACTAAAATTGTTCACCAGGAATCTTCACAACTTCCAAGACCAGGCAGAAGGGTGCTGCTGCATCATGGTAGAGATGTGGTTGCAGCAGCCACCTGGGGAACAGTTGGTGAAGTAGTCTGATGAGGCTCTTGGTTCCCATGACATCTGACATACTTAATAATTCCCCAGAAGCCATGGGTCAAATGTTATTTAAGATATATGGGAGTTCCCAACCCTGTTTGAAAAAGCCAATTCACCATCATTTAGGATAGACACTGAGGGAGGCTGCTGCTGACTCTTCTCAGGTCTCTCTATAGGTGCTTTAAGAATGGTTTCATTTGAACTTGAATCAAATCCCCTTTAAAAGAAAATCCAGCTTACTTTTTTACCACCCTCCATTGGGATTAATTTAAGGAAACTAAAGCCATTATCAGCTCATGGCTTTGCTGAATCAATGGATTTTTCTCACTCAGTATAAAAACCAAGTGAAGTAGTTCTTTTTCTTAAAAAGATAACATAGGCATGTGTGGTGGTTTGAAAGAAAATGGCCCTCAAAGGAAGTGGCACTATTAGGAGGTGTGGCCTTGTTGGAGGAGATGTGTCACTATGGGGATGGGCTTTGAGATCTTTTTACTCAAGTTTTATTCTTGTGACAGTCAGTTGGCTTCCTGTTGCTTCTGAGTCAAGATGTAGGACTCTCAGCTCCAGCACCACATCTGCCTGCACGCTGCCATGGTCCCCACCATGATGATAATGGACTGAACCTCTGAAACTGTAAGCAAGCCACCACAAATAAATGTTTTCCTTATAAGAGTTGCCATCATGGTGTCTCTTCAAAGCAATGAAAACCTTAACTAAGACAGCATGTTTGACACTTGGATTTTGAAATTTACAGAGAAGACTCTCCCACTCTGATAGAGTGAGCATGATAGTGGATGTGAAGAGTGTCAGGGACTGTGCCATGCTGGATGCATTGAGAGACATGACGCAGGTTCTACTTAAAATACAATTTAAAAAGGGAAGCTTAAGAAGGCAGTTATAGATCCAGAAATCCAGAAAATATATTCAACAAAATCATAGAAAAAACTTCCCCAACCTAAAGAAGGAAATGTCTATAAAGATACAAGAAGCTTACGGAACACCAAATAGAGTGGATTCCCTAAAAAGCCCCCTTATCACACAATAATCAAACCACTAAACATACAGAATAAAAAAAGAATATTAAGAACTGTAAAAGAAAAAGTCAAGTGACATACAAAGGCAGAGCCTTCAGAATAACACTCAAATTCTCAATAGAGACTCTGAAAGCCACAATGTCCTGGACAGACATTATGTGGACACTAAGAGACCACGGATGCCAGCCCAGACTACTATACCCAGCAAAACTTTCAATCAGCATAGGCAGAGTAAACAAGATATTCCATGACAAAACCAGATTTAAACAATCTATCCACAAATCCAGCCCTACAGAAAGCACTAGAAAGAAAACTCCAACCTAAGGAAGTTAGATGTACTCATGAAAACATAGACAATAGATATTCCTACAGCAGCAAATCTCAAAGAAGGGAAACATACAACACTACCACCAAAAAACAGGAATCAACAATCACTAGTCATTAATATGCCTTAATATCAATGGACTCAATTGGCCTATAAAAGACACAGGCTAACATATTGGATATGAAAACAAGATCCATCCTTCTGCTACATACAAGAAATACACCTCAGCTTCAAAGACAGACACTACCTCAGAGTAAAGGATTGGGAAAAAGCTTTCTAACCATCTAATATTTAACAAAATAGACTTCAAACTAAAATTAATCAAAAGAGATTGAGAAGAACATTACATATTCATCACAGGAAAAATCCACCAAGATTAAGTCTCAATTCTGAACATTTATGCCCCAAATACAAGGGCACCCACATATGTAAAAGAAACATTACTAAAGCTTAAACCCCACATCAAACCCCACACATTAATAGTGGGAGACTTCAACACCCCACTCTCACCAATGGACAAGTCTGACAGACAAAAACTTAACAGAGAAATAAGGGAACTAATAGATATTATGACTCAAATGAACTTAATGGACAGGTACAGAACATTTCACTCAAACACAAAAGAATATACCTTCTTCTCAGCACCCCATGGAACCTTCTCTAAAATTCAGCACATACTCTGTCACAAAGCAAGTCTCAACAGATACAAAAAAATTGGAATAACCTGTATTTTATTGGACTACCATGGCTTAAAGTTAGAATTCAACAACAACACAAATTACAGAAAGCCTATAATCTCATGGAAACTGAATAATGCTCAACTGAATCACCACTGGGTCAATGAAGAAATAAATAAAGAAATTAAAGGCTTTCTAGAATTAATTGAAAATGAATATACAACACACCCAAACTTATGGGACACTATGAAAACAGTACTAAGAGGAAAATTCATAGCTTTAAATGCCTACATAAAGAAATTGGAGAAATTTCACACTAGTGACTTCATAGCACACCTGAAAGCTCTAGAACAAAAAGAAGCAAACTCACTCAGGAGGAATAGACACCAGGAAGTAATCAAATCGAGGGCTGAAATCCTATAAAATAGAAACAAAGAGAACAGGAAAAAGAATCAATGAAACAAAGAGTTGATTCGCTGAGAAAATCAGCAGGATAGATAAACCCTTATTCAAACTAACCAAAAGGCAGTGAGACAATATCTAAATTAACAAAATCAGAAAGGAAAAGGGAGTTATAACAACAGACACTGAGGAAATCCAGAGAATCATCAAGTCATACTTCAAAGACCTGTACTCCACAAAATTGGAAAATCTAAAAGAAATGGAAACCTTTCTGGATAGGTACCACTGCCAAAATTAAATCAAGACCAAATAAAAAATTTAAATAAACTTATAACACCTAAGGAAATAGAAACAGTCATTAAAAGTCTCACAAACAAACAAACAAACAAACAACAAACAAACAAAAAGCCCAGGACCAGATGGTTTCAGCACAGAATTCTACCAGAATTTCAAAGAAGAGCTAATACCAATACTGCTCAAATTGTTCCACACAATGGAAACAGAAGGAACATTACCAAACTCTTTTTATGAGGCTACAGTTACCCTGACACCCAAAACACACAAAGATGAAACAAAGAAAGAGAGTTACAGACCAATCTCCCTCATGAACATTGCCAGCAAAAATACTGGCAAACAGAATCCAAGAACACATCAAAAAATCATCCACCATAATCAAGCAGGCTTCATCCCAGAAATGCAGGGATGGTTCAACATACAAAAGTCTGTCGATGTAATCCATCATATAAACAAACTGAAAGAAAATAACCTCATGATTATCACATTAGATGCTGAAAAGCCTTTGACAAAATCTAACACCCCTTCATGATAAAGGTCTTGGAGAGATCAGGAATACAAAGAACATACCTGAACATAATAAAGGCAATTTACAGCAAGCCGACAGCCAATATCAAATTAAATGGAGAGAAACTCAAAGCAATTCCACTAATATCAGGAATGAGACAAGGCT
>CABHPP010147303.1:0-36450 GCA_902168425.1 Peromyscus attwateri
AAGGTCCATTCCCTTACTTGGCCACTTCCTCCTCCTGAGACTGAGTACCAAGGTCCAGCTATCAAAGTATTGAAGTCCAGCAACCAAAATCCCCCTTTGGCTCACCTAATTAATATGCCCATCTCATCCTAACATGGAGTTTCCCATTTTACCTTCATAAGCCGCCATTTTCCTATGTGTCACATCTGTTTCCTCTCTCTCCAGAGGCAGTCCTTTTTCCCCCTGCTCTGGGACAAATATCCCTGCCACCTCTCCCTTGTTCCCTTCCCCTTCTCCATTGTCCTCTATCTCCTGTCTTTGTCTCTTATTCCATGCCCTTTTCCCTCTGGAGCAAACACATCTCCTTTGTGCTGAGAACTTGATCTTGGGGGTCCTGAGTCCATACTGATCCTTTCAGTAACCAAATTGCTGAGGAGGTTGAGTCTCTGGGTACATCTGAGTACACCAAGATGTAGTAATAGAGCAGCTGTTAAGTTACTGGGGATTCAGGGAAGGATGACAGGAGCAAGGTTTTTATCTCCATTGTTACAGGCATACTATCTTCCATCAGGCCTCCAAAGGTTCTGACAGCATCCCACATTCAGCCATGCAGTTCTTCATTCAGTCCAGTGCATAGTGAAGTAGTAGAATTCAGGGCTAGATGCCAGCAGTGCATTGTAACAAAAACTCCTCACTGTTTCTAGGTGAAACTGACAGAGAACCCTGGTCTTTGGATGAGATGCAAGAGCAGAGGAGTGATTTTCTAAAGATCAATAGAAAGAGGAAAGGTAAGAGCTGGCAATGGAGCTCACATGGTATAACACTTGTCCAGCTCACACAGGTCCTGGGTTCTAGCCTCAGCATTGCAAAGAAAAAGAAGAAACAGAAAGCATTGAGGCACAGAGACTAAATATATTTCGTTATTAATTCAAGTATCAAATTTGCAAAAGAGGAATAATCTCCTGAGGCTCCCCTTGGACTCCAATGGTTTCAAGCCTGGCCTGAGAATTAGGGACAGGAGCAGTTGGCAATGTGAGTCATGGAGCAGACTGAAATCCTCTCACTGAGGGACTGACATTTCTCTTTTCCCAAGCTCAAGGCAGCACAAACAAATTGCCTGCTGTCTGTAAGGCTGCCTCCTTCTTGGGAGGTGATGCTATTGATGTCCGATAATGTTGGTGTGACAGGCTCTGAGTTACAATATAGAATCTAAAAACACATAGCAAGTCACTATGGTATGATAAAATTACATAAGACCTAGTTGTCTTGGTGGACACAAATTTTCTTAAAATCCCCTAATTCACATCACTTAGGCAGCTTCTTCTTTGAGAAGATGATCTTACTTCTTTTTAAAGTTCTTCATTACCGTTTGAAGAATGTCAGATAAATTTCAAACCATGGCATGTGATTTATTTATTTAGTTTTGAGATAGGGTCTCACTATGTAGCTCTGACTGACCTAGAACTCACTGTATAGACTAGGCAGGCCTCAAACTTACAGAGATGCCCCTGCCTCTTGAGTGCTGGGATTGAAGGCATATATAACCATATCCAAGCTCTGCCTCTTGAGTGCTGGGATTGAAGGCATGTATAACCATATCCAAGCTCTGCCTCTTGAGTGCTGGGATTGAAGGCATGTATAACCATATCCAAGCTCAGGGATTTTTAATAGCCTTTTCCTCTACAACAACTAACAACAATAAATCGGAACTTCTGATGTAGCTCAATTAGTGGAGCTTGCCAAACATGTGGAAGCCCTAGATCCATTCCCTAGCAGCTCATAAAACTAAGGATGGTGGGGGCAGGTCTACAATTCCAGAACTTGGGAGATGGAAGCAAGAAGATTAGAAGTTTAAGGTCCTCCCTGACTGCATGGAGAGTTTGAGGAGCATGGGCTTATATATGACTCTGTCTCACAAAACATCATCAGAATCATCAACAACAAAACCCAAACCATCTTCTGTGGTCTCCAGAGAAGTATGGACCTGTAAAGAAGTCATTTTGTTGCTTTTGTTTTATTGTTTTATAGCTTTAAGAAATATTCTGTGACATTTTGACAGGATCACCAACAAGTCACACTATTGTCAACAAAGAGGAAGCGTAGCTTGGTTTTTTTATGCTGACACCATTGAGATGGTCCTACATGCTACAGCCTGCTCCTGTGGCAGCAATGGGGAAGGGCTACACAAAGCCCCCTGGACAAGATCCCCAGAAGGATCATTAGTTGTGACAATGCAGCAGCTGCCCAATTCCAAAGTCTGGCAACTGATTCCCTTGGAACACTCTTATCTATGCGACACAGGCTCCTCTGTAGGTGGCATTCCACCCACAAGATGTCCCTTTCTGCCTCTGCTTCTCTTTTGCTTATGATTCACAGTGAAATGAGGAATATGCAGGGCTCAGAGTTTACTGCTTTGGTCTATATACTTGACGTAGACTAGATTAACAACACAAACACTCCTTTTATATCTTTCCAAAGGCCATCAGGATAGATACAGCTCTAGTGTTGTCCAACACATAAATTCTCATTAAAATCACTGCAAATTCCATGCTCTGGGGAAAAAAAAAAATCTGAACCCTCCTTTGCACAGCCATGAGCTCACCAGCTCTGCATTATACTGCATTTCTCCTTTTGCCTGGCTCTTAGGAGGCTCAGAGATGGCTATGTGCTTTGATTTAGGAAGTTTCTTGAACCTCAGTTTTCCATGTAGTTCCTTAAAAGAGAATTCACTATCCATCCTAATTTGATCTATTCTTTCTTTTTTTTTCTCTTTCTCTTTTCTTTTCTTTTTTGGTCTTTCGAGACAGAGTTTCTCTGAGTAGTTTTGGTGCCTGTCCAGGATCTCACTCTGTAGACCAGGCTGGTCTCGAACTCACAGAGATCCGCCTGGCTCTGCCTCCTGAGTGCTGAGATTAAAGGCATGTACCACCGCCGCCTGGCTGATCTACACTTTCTCATTTAATCATCCTATCATCTGCATTTAGTATAAGCAGCTAATAAGTGGTGCACACAAATCACTTATTTCAGCTATACAAGTTTTCTGTGTGCTTTGGAATGTGTTATATAGTCCAGGTTGTCCTTAAAGCTACAATCCATCTGCCTCCACTTCTTGAGTGCTAGAATCACAGGCATATATCACCATGTGCAGCATATTCCTAATGCTTTTTAGGACAATGAGTCCACAGGAAAGGCACTGCCCCCTAAGACGATGCCTGTGGAAACCCCTTTTCTTCTCTGAGTGCTAAGTTCCTGTAGTTCAGGAAAGATTCCTTAATGACACTTCAGTGTCCTTTAGCCTTCTCCTGAGTGTTACTAAACAAGAGTAACTGCTTAAATCCTTAGTGTAGGTGATATGTTGTCACTTAACACATTGAATAGAGTCCAGAAAACATTCAGTGAAACATATCTTAAAGAATATTTACCAAATCTGCTGTCACCCAAAATAACAGGGAAGCTTCACCCATGATACTTCAACAATATGGCTACTCAACCCAGAACTGAAGAAATACATCATCGATAAACATATTAACATGGAGGGGGTGGCAGATGTCACAGGGCCCTACTTGTAGATGAACAACAAAGGAATGCTGACAGTAGAAGGAATAATCTTCCCCAGAGATGAGCCTCATGATTTTTATCCAATCCCAAGTGGTCAGCACTTAAAATACATACGAGTAACACTAAGCAGGCTGAGAAAGATAAACAAAGAAAAAGAGGCCATGAGTTCAAGAGGGACAGAGCGGAGGGACAGAGAAGGAGTTGGGGGGAAGAAAGGGAAGAGAGAAAATTATGTAATTATATTTCATTTTTTTAAAAAATGAAAAAGAATATTCACAAAGTTCATTTGATTCATTGTTATGGAGACTTGGAGAAAGCAGAGAATGACCAAGGTTATTAAGTGCACAGACAAGGAAATAATGAGTAATTACAGAAATAAACAAATGCTGTGAGATGGAGATAATCCTGATTTTACATGTCAATGGCAAATGCTGAGTTCAGAATGCAATGGGCCACATTGCCATAGAATATAATGGAATATTCCCTGCTTCTGTGGAAGTGGAAAGCAGGTGTCCCTAATTCTAGCCCCTGCTCTTCCTGACATCTTGGTGACCCCAAGGGAGTCCTTTTAAAAATTGTTCCCATGGATTTTCTCATCTTGTAAAATAAACCAGAAGACCTATGAACACAGGATGCTTACCACTGGGACAAGTCCTGGTCAATCTGTCAGCCCCATCCATAGGGACAGCATGTTTAGAAACAGGAGGAATCTTTGTGCTGCCAGATAAATGACACGGTATGGGAATGACAGGAAAGGCCTTTTCTGTAAAAAGTCAATACAGCTTGGCTTCCTGCAAGAGACAAACGCATCCACTTTTGTACTCCAGCGTTACAGACGTGAAAAGGTCTTGAGAAACTGTGTGAATGGCCACTTCATCAACAGGCACTGAAGCCAAACATAATGGCTAAATATTCACAATCGATAAAACAAATCTGTAAACTTGATCTAGCTGGGAACAGGACAAGCTCCCAGGAAAGCACCAAGGAACTGAGAAGGAAGGATGCTAAACAGAAAGACTCCGGTCTTTCCTCTTTCCAGTCTTCCTAGGTGCATATTTCCCCAAACAAAGACTAGAATTCCTTTGTGCTAACGACCACTAACAACTGATGAATTCATAATCCTGCTCTCTTGGAAACAGAATGACCATGACTAACTACCCTCAATATGTTCTTTAAGAACTCACCATTTCCCCGTGAACATGCAATCCTTTCTCCCTATCTCACAGTACTGCACTCCATTTTAAACCTAGAAGATGTAATTAAATTAGAATTCATGGTGGAAAAGCAGAGGCTGATAATAATTGCTTTTCAGAGTCTGTGGTAATTGGTGCTTCAAGGATTTTATTTCGAAGCATCAGAGTCAATTTAGGAGGTTTGTTTTATCTAGACTTGACTTGCTTTGATGAAGACACTGTATCTTCATGTGTCTAGGTTTTCTTAAATTTAACTAAACTGTTTTTTAATGATTATGCTAATCATTACAGTATGGCGATGCTGTTTTATGGTCACTAGGAGATAAAATTTGAATTCCCCTTCTGCCTATTAGTTAAAGTTGTAACCACAAAATGTATACTTTCCTTGCTCATTGGCCATGTGGTAAGTCCTTGAAAGTGTCTCCTCCATGTGCTTCCTCTTGCAGAGTTCAATATACAAAGTCAAGGGACAACTAGGGAGAGTGATAAGGAGTACCCCAATAAACAGAACCAGTAGATTTGGTCATGTAGAATCTCTACCCTTGTTGTTCTGGATCAGTGAGTAAAGTCTACTGTTGTTTGCCTCCCAGCTTAGATATCACTTCTTTTACAAAGTCTTCCTTGATTGCTACTAAAGCATCCAAGCACTTTAGATGCAGAACCTAGAGCTAAAACTCTCTTCTCCCAGTAGCCATCCAGAGTGACTGGAGATGGTAAGATGAGTCAGTGTTTCTACAAGCTCAAAGGACGTTGTTACCATGGTTAGGAATCTTTCTTGTATCTGTGGAAAGGGTTTAGTGAGTAAGGTCCTTGTTGCACAAGTGTGAGGATCTGAGTACAAATTGTCAAAACCCACGGAAAGCCAGATGCAGCAGCACATGGCTGTAACCCTGGTCCTCCTGCAGTGAGGTGGGAGATGGAGACAGGAGAGCCCCCAGAAGCACTCAAGCCAGCTAGTCTGGTATACACAGCAGCAAAACCAAAGTCCTTCTCTCAGAAAAGATGTCAAGTGAACACCAATACTTAAAGCTACCCTCTGACCTTCACATGCACACTGTAGCATGTGTGAACACACACACACATACACACAGTTTTTCTTTCCTTTCCTTTTTTTTTTCTTTTGACTCTCTATAGTTTTTCTTGACTTCTTTTTACTATACAACCAGCTGGTGCCTGGGATCCAATCCAGAAGCTGGCTGAAGGATATAGTCATTGGAGCTGGGGATATGACTCCATAGTTAACAGCATTTGCTTCCTCTTGTAGAGAGTTTCAACATCCATAGGCAGTAACTTCAGTTCAAGCGTATTGGACATCCTTTTCTGGCCTCTGAGGGAGCCAGACATTTACATGACACAGAAACATACATTCAGGCAAAACAGTCATACACATAAAAGAAAAATAAATTATTCTTTTTAAAACAGTGAGCACGAGTCCTGGGGGCAGGTACAAAGCTGGTTGGCTTTTCTCCTTTGACTTTGTCATGAGTATTTTTTGTTGATGGTGGATAAATGCATAAAATACTTAATAGTGAAATTATAAAATGGAATGTGAAGCTCCACAGCTTTAGAATGGCTTCTCTAAGTTCATAGAAGCTCACTGAGATGTATATACTTTGGGTCTGGTTAATTTTGTTCATGATGTTTTTTTTTTATTTAGTAGTTCTTTATAATAAAATTTAAATAATTTTTTAAAGTTTAAAAATGAATAGAATTATTGAGACAAATTTTTTGCTTCTGAGCAATGAAAACTATCTGTGAGGAGATACTTTGTTTATTAAAAAAAGCTTTCTTTCCTTTGGTTCTCTTTTGTGCAAATCAAATTTATTAAGCTAAATCTCCACAAAGATTAGTTTTAGTCTCAGTTTTCTGTGAGTCTAATTGCAGGTGATACAAGCCTAAACATGGTCCCAGAGGTGTCTACAGCCTTAAAAGTAATTAATATCCTACTTAATCACACTAACAGAGATTGAATTTTCCCTATGCCATTACTGTTGCTGGTTTCATAAAGACAGATTAGAGGAAATTTCATTATCTTAGCACCCCATGCAAAGTTGATTAGCTATGTCAAATATGCCTGGTAATTAATAACTGGAGAGGAATTCTCCATCTTATTGTGAGACCCACAGTTTGACAAAATACCAGGACCCCTCCCCCTTTGTAGGCTGTATACTGATTCCTGTGATCACTTGCCAGTTCAGTGGAAGTCAGAGGAAAAGTCCCAACGACAGGTCAAATAACAGCTGACATTTATTTGAACCTTTTGTATTACTTTTAGTTGTAGCTGAAGCACCATGAGTGGTCATTTTGTGAATATCTCCCAGGTCCTGGAGTGATGCTGAGTACTTTGCACTGACAACAAGACATTTGTGATGTAGCATCTACTTCTGCTTCTCTTCTCAACTCAGGAAACAGGTTCTGGGAGGCGAACTCTCTGAGCAAGTATTATACAACCTGTGAGGAAAACAGGATTCAAAGGCACTTGCAGTGACTCTAGCATCCCAGTTTTCTAGTGCAAGATCAAATAACACAAATCTAACTGAGGTGTAGAACCTGGTCGAATGGAGTAAAGGGGTGATAGAAAGTAGAAGAGCTGGGATGATGCTCTTGTGGGGAGGTAAGTGTGTCTCTCTCAGTGCTTGCAACAAACATCCCTTCTGCTAGAAATTAGTTTTTCTCACACTCCTGAGTACCTGTCTCAAGGCCCTAGTGCACTCTAGCCTCCCCCATCAGACTTTCCTTCCTCCTTACACTTGCTCCAGGGCACTCTAGCTTCCTCCATCAGATTCTCCTTCCTCCTTACACCTGTCCCAGGAGCTCTAGCCTCCCCCATCAGACCCTCCTTCCTCCTTACACTTGCCCCAGTGCACTCTTGTCTCCCCCATCAGACTCTCCTTCCTCCTTACATTTGCCCTCCCCTAGTATCCCCTTCTGAGTAAGCAAAGGTGGATTGTCAGTGCCTGTCAAGGACCAGACTTGGGGCTAAGGCTAGCATCTAATTTGACAGCTTGTTATCCATTTGTTAATGATTGCTAATTAAAAGAATTACTTCCCTAAAGCAGGACTACATGTCAATGTGTGATTGGTGCTTGGGGCTCAAAGTCTGGTTTGACTTGACAAGTGAGGGGGGTGGGTGTTAGAGTTGGAGACGTACTGATGCAATGATTCAGTAAAGAAAAATTTAAAAAAGTTTGGGACACTTCAGGGGTATCATTCTAAACGTTGTTTTCCAACAGAGGGCACATTGGCAAATCACCCGATCCCAGGACCCAGACAGGGAAAATTCAGGACGAGACCGGACAGTTTTGAAGTGCCAGGGAGTAAAGAGGTATTCACCACCTAAAACAAACAAATAAAAAAGAATGGGGAAACACTGAGAGCACAGAGACCACCTGGATATGAGAGGCTAAAGTAGGATCCTTTCTAGCAAATAATAAACAATCATAGGAGACAATACTAGGCCATCAGCCAGGCAGCAGAATATGTATGTATTAGTCCTAACTGATACACTGAAAACATGAAGAAAAGTGGAGAAGAAATATGGACTGAGGTGATGCCTCAGTTGATAAAGTGCTTGTCTCATGAGCAAGAAAACTTGACTTTCGTCTCCCAGACCCCATATTTAAAGAAAAAACAAACAAACAAATAAAACCCCTATACATGGTGATATGCACTTGTAAGACCAGTGCTGGGGGAGTGGAAACAGGCAGATCTCTGGGATTCAATGCCAGCCTGCTTTGCCTGCTTAATAAGTTCCAGGCCAATGAGAGAACCATCTAACAAAAAGGGTGGCAGGTGTTCTGAGGAGCAACCGATGAGACTGTCTTCTGCTCTCTACACATACAGGCACACATGTACACATGCACACATGAGCATGTGCACACAAACACAAAAATGTCAATTCCTCTTTGGAGAAGAATTCCTATTAATGGGTATGAAAGTAAGGAGAGAAATAGCACGTCATATTTAGAGTACACACAGCTGTTTGCCACCAGCTAGAAACCCGGTGGATGCTAAAATTAGTGAGAGCAAGTTTAAACTTGAAAGTAGAAGCAATGTTTGTGTAATTTCAAAAGTCTCCCCCAAAGATTTGATCGTCTCCAAGGGAAAATAGTGATGCTGTACTGGGAAACCCTGGCAAATACCACCTTACTTGAATGATGGAGGTTGGCATCACTGGAAGGCAACATGTATCCTTGATCAGACATCGGGAAATGGATGTGGTACCTGCATGGTCCCTTCTGATGCGGTACCTCTTCAGTTTAAGAATTAGCAAACATCTGATCAACACAAATTGGTTGGGGGGAGGCTTTCTATACAGCAACTCACCATGACAGTGTCCTCCCTTGTCTGTGGTAGAGCTATTTCCCGATTCAATTACTCAGGGGCAGCCACAGTTCAAAAATATTAAATGTAGTGTTCTAGAAATCACAAGATTCACAAGTCTTAAATACTTCAATTATGGTATACTACTATTACTGTTCAATTTCATTATTAAGGATGGTTGTTACCACTTAGTGTGCCTAATTTATAAAGAAAGCTTATCATAGGCATGTGTATGTAAGATGAACATAAAGATATTAGTGGTTTTAGACATCTGTAGAACATCTTGGAATGTACTCCCTCAGGTAAGAAGGAATGCTGTAGTCCAGTGTGTGCATGTCACGAAGGAAAGGAAAGAAGAAATTGTTACAGATTGGAAGACTCTAACAAGACATAACAACTGAATCCAAGAAGTTATCTTACATTATTAGATCCTGGGGCAGAACAAGAACATTAGCATAATTCCAGAGGAATGTCAATAAGGAGTAGTGTAGAAGCTTGAGATCTCTGGTTTGATGGTTGCTTACAGTTCTGTAGGATGTTAACATAAAAGGAAACTGAGTCAAGGGCATATGAACTGTATTTTGCAAATTTTCTGTCTAAAATTATTTGAAAATAAGAGTGATTTTTATTTTTATTTTTTGCAGTGGTGCAAATTGAAGTCAGAGCCTTATGTATATTAGGCAATTGCTCTACTACAGTCTTACTCCAGGTTTTTTAAATGAAAAAAAAATCTTCAAGATGGCTTTCTACATTGTAGCATATAAAGAAGCATTTTCAGGGTTGGAGAGATGACTCCATCAGTGAACTGTTTCCTATGTACTAATGAGGACCTGGAATTGGATCCCCAGCACCCATGTTAAAAAATGAACTAAGCACATGAATAGTGGCATGCCCTTGTAATTCCAACACTAGGTGGGTAAAGACAGAAGGATCCCTAGGGCCTTACAGGCTACTCAGACTAGCTAAACCCAAGAAGCCTTGGTTCAGTGAGAGACCCTGCCTCAAAAAATAAGGAGGTCACCGAGAAAGACACTTGTCATCAGTGTCTGGCCTCCATAGTGCGTCCTTCAACACACAAACATTCTCCTCTTTTTGTAAAACATGGGATTATGATAATCACAAAGTTGGAGAGAAATTTTAAAACATTAACTAACAGACATTTGCTTATAAAAAACATACTCATCTAGCCAATCTTTCTGGATCTCCTACTGTGAGCTAAGAATGGTGGTATCATAAATATCTTTTTTTTCCCACATTGCATAAGCCTCATTTCATGCTCCTTCGTTCTGTCGTATGAACCGAAATGAACTCTCCAGACATAAATCTATTTTCTCTCAAGAAATTGCTTTTGGTCAGCTCGTGCTGCCAACAAGGCCTGGTAGGCCATTGGTGGTTTATTTGTTTCTTTGTGTTATCTTGGGTGCTGCTTGGTTATGTGGAGGTTAGGGAAGTTTTTGCTATATTTCATTCCAGGAAAATAAATCACAGTGCTTGTGAGTTCCCCCCTTCATAAATACACAAGTCCCTGCTATGGTGCCAGCAATCTGAGCGGATGTCAAGCTCAGCTATGTCTTGCCTGTCAGGGAATGCAGCAACCAGGAGCAGAATCTTGACACAGCACCTTCAAAGTGTCTCTCTCTCATGTCACCCATGAATCCTTCTGACATCTGTATGTGATGAGACTTAATTCATTGCTAGTGGGCTACAGTTTCAGCTATGTATACACCATGAGATGAGGAAAATGAGTGGATCTTGGCAGTTTTGTGCTCATGGGTAATATTTTGAATGGATGTTTCACTGGCAGGATTACACGGCTTCTTGCAGGGAATAATGGGAACATAATTATGCAATATTACATTGGCACTACCTCAGTTTGTTCATATGATGGTGGTTGAACCTTCTTATCATTTTTATTTATAAACTGAAGCTTAAGTTTTAACTTTTCTTGTACTTTAGCCTACTGGTTAGAAACACAAATCCTTAATTAACAGATATAGTGATGGTGAGTGGAGAGAGAGAAAACCAGAAGATTTCACAGAGAGTGTTTGAACCTGAAGGCTTATAAAACATCAAACATCAGAGAAGGAATGATGGTAATCATGGTTTGTGGAAAAAGAACCTAGAATGTAAATGCCCAGGTTTATATATGCCTTTATTCTATCTGTGTAACCATACACTGAAGCTGAGTAAGTCATACATATAGAGAAGCTTTGAGGAAACAAAAGATCAGGAGTAAATATGGATAAGATCAGTGTAGAGCTTAAACACATATGTGGACCTCATGTTGTCCCAAATCCATGCAAAAGTGCATGATAAGCAGAAAAATCTGGACATCAAAAGATGTGCTAAAGGATTGTCCAGCCTTATCCATGCCTCTTGAAAACAGTAAGGGAGCCTCACCCAAATGCTTTAGGAACATATCTTCAAAATCCCTTTTTTGTGTATCCTAATGAGTTCCTAGACCAATTCACCAAGCTCTTAAGTTCAGGCTTAATAGCATTTCTTCCATTGTCCTTATTTCTTCCCCTGGCAGTTCTCTATTATAGAACTCTATTCTACTGGCCTATCATCTCCCCAAACTGCTTCTTGCTTGTGATTCTGTCTTAAAAAAAAAAAAAAAAAAAAAACAGGATGTTAGAGTCATTGGGACTCTTTCAGAGGATGGTGATGGGGTCCATGTGGAAGGTTTTGGCTCATCTTAATCTCAACCAGGAAGTAAGTAGGATCCTTTTGGTCCATAAAGAAATGCTCCCTTCCCTTGCAGTACCTAGTGGCTCTGTCACCATGCCCCAGTTACAGAAGAACTTTGTTCAGACTTAAAAGTTTGAGAAACCCAAGCTCACAGCCAAGTTCTAATTGTTACTCAGTGTCAAATAAGACCCAGTGGGGCCCTCAGTGGTGCTCACTCATTTTCACTAAGCACCTGTCTCCTCTGCCAGCTTCCTTTTCCACGGAACTTTCACAAATGCTTTTTTATTACATAATTATACTTCTGTGCTTTGTAGTTATGCAAGGTAACTGCTCACAATTAGCATGTTTAATTAGGAAATTAGGTGTTATAATCATAATGTGTAGCAAAAATTTGTCATGAAGTTTTACTTCATAAACAAATAGCTTTTTTTCTTTAAGGAGGAAAGCAAACCACAAAAATCAATGTCAACTTTCTGTTTTGGCGGATACAGAGATTTAATTTACGTTTTGTGCTAACAGGGAGGATTCCATCTGTTTGCCAGATGGAGCCTGCCTTCCTTCTTGACTGAGAATTAGTCACTCCAGTGTGTACCTGTCCCTCAGACACTCCTGGACTATGTTATGTTTGCTCTCTGGGGAAGATGTTCTGCTGGTGTACCTCGGGACAAGTACCGTGAAGTCTAGATACTCAACTGATTCCTTTGATAAACAATAAGTAGGTATGTCTTATCCTCAGTAATCAAAGGATTGGATTGTCATGAGGATGCTTTAGAGGTGGAGTCTGGGAGAATCTACAAGAGAACGGTCCATTTCTACTCTGTTGTGTGAACGGTCCATTTCTACTCTGTTGTGTGAGCCTCACACATCATGTCTCCTCTGGTCAACCAAGCCCTTTCCTCATATTATTTGGGTAGGCCTTGGGTGCCTCTATTTAGCACAAGCACACATGGGAACATCTTTTCTGTCACCTTGTCATCTTTATAGTTATTGAAGCCCTGTGTTTATAGCATCCTTGACTATTCCAGTTGCTTCTGCTAGTATTAGGAAGATAATCTCTGTGATGTAGAGCAGTGTTCTTATTTCTTCCCAATGCACTAAAGCACGTGGCGAGCAGGACACTTCAGAATCTTTATCTCTACAGCACTCAGGTACCGAGGCCTCTCAGAGCACAGGGTAAAACACAGGGAAATTTCTGTGTATATCACTCATGTAGCACATCTGTATTGTGGTGTTTTTACTTGATTCCTGATACCAGCCCCTGGATCAGTACTGTTTTACCGTTAGTGATCAAACCACTGAGCTCATGCTTATAAAAACAGAATTAACCCTGCATGTAACTAATAAGATTTATGTTTAGGTTTATCTGACCCACACAAGTCACAAATGCTTGCCATTCTCTCACATACCTGGATCTTGAAGAAAATTCAAAGAACTTCTCTCTTTAGATCAATAATATTTCTGGGACCCAAAGAAACTCAATCTAAGCCTTTTTTCCCCATGTCCCTTCTGAGGATTTTGTCAGCCAAATTGGCAGGAGGAAAGTCATTGGAATTTACAATAGAATAAATCTTTGATTGAAATACCTGAGTCAAAGACAAAAAAGAATAAAATTATATATACATATATATATATATACACACACACACACACGTGTGTGTGTGTGTGTGTGTGTGTGTGTGTGTGTGTGTGTGTGTATGAATAGTTCAGAAACATAGCAGCTGGTATTCCAAAGCCTTTGCATAAAACAACAATTTGCAACAAGTATGGTTGTATCGTTAGTGCTTTTGGAACAATAAACCTTTCATTTGAATGCAGCGTTTTAAATATTTGATGGGCTGTGTTGTGGTACCTAATTTAGTTGTTCTTGGACCACAGCTTAGATGATGTTCCCCATTTGCAGTTCATCAAATGTCTGCCATTCTCTTGTTATAAAAAATGATTCCAGAAGGGGAAAAGGAGAGAACGTAAGGGAGAAGTGTATATAGTGAAAACTGTATAAAAGCAATATAGGCACAACCGAGGTGGCGGGTCTCAAGAGATGATACTGGAGTCTGGACTAACCATCCCTCTTGGTAGAGAGTCCTGTCTGATCCAGCCCCAGAATTCAGTGTAGAACATTAACATACAACTGATGCTGCGGTGGGTTTTGCTTGTATTTTAATTTTCTTCCTTGTTATAATCCTACCTGTCTTTTGGGAAACCCATCCACCTATAAATGTAGTTTTTGTGGGCTGTTGATCATAACATCTTTGCTCTCATGCCAATATACCTTGACTGGGCATACAATAGAGTAGAACAAGTTTTAGTCTACTCATCTGCCTCAAAATGATGACTTGCTTAGATACAAGAAAATGACCAAAATCAGAACAACAGATTTGGTCCCCAGACATTACTTGTGGGAGAGACAACTTGTTTTCAGCTCATGAAATCTGAAGAGATAGACTTCTCCACACGCATCTTTCCCATTATGTAGAAGGAACCCCCATGGAGTAGGAGGGGGCAAGGTGAGTATTCAGAAAGAATTGCTTCTTGGTGTCACAGAGCCCTCACCGTCTGAGCTTCTTGTTTCAGATTTTGGGATGACTTTATCTTTTGCTCAATAGAGCATTCTGAAGCTGGAAGAGATGACTCAGTTAGTAAACTGCTTGCATTGTTAACATGAGGACCTGAGTTCAATCCCCCAGAACCTACATTGGTTTTTAAGAGCAGGGTATCGTGGTGTGTGCATATCATAGCACTGGGAAGGCAAAGACAGAAGGATCATTGGGGTCATCTTAGTCAGACAGTCTGGCTAAATTGACAAGCTGCAGGTTCAGTTAGAGTACCTATCTAAAAAATGTGGAGAGTGGTTGAGAAAGGCAAGCAAGATAACCGCAAGACACCATTGACATCTGGCTTCCACATGCATGTGCCTACAAATGTACATGTCCATGCAAACACATGTGGCCATATACAATGATGTAACACCTCCCTCCATTCACAAATATGTTTTTTTTTTTTTGGTAGATGGAGTAAAGAAGGTGACCTCGGGAAGAGACACAACAGAGGGAAGACACATGTTCCTCCTTCTTCCTAGGACAGAAGGTAAAGTAGGTGGACGCATGGGATTGGTACTTCTAACTTTTTTCTTTGCCCTTTGTGGTAGTATTGTATTCCCCAAAATATTGTGTACCCTAATAAACTTATCTGGGGTCAGAGACAGAGCAGCCACAAAATTAAACATGAGGATAGGCAGTGGTAGCACACGCCTTTAATCCTAGCATTCCAGAGACAGAAATCCCTCTGGATCTCTGTGAGTTCAAGGCCACATTGGAAATGGCCAGGCATGGTGACAACACCTTTAATCCCAGAAAGCCAGCCTTTAATCCCAGGGAGTGGTGGCAGAGAGCAGAAAGGTATATAAGGCGTGAAGAAACTCGAGGCATTTGGCCTGGGTAGGCATTTGGCCTGGTTAAGCTTTCAGGCTTCTAGCAGCAGTTCAGCTGAGATCCATTTTGGATGAAGACTCAGAGGCCTCCAGTCTGAGGAAACAAGACCAGCTGAGGATCTGGCGAGGTGAGATAGCTGTGGCTTATTCTGTCTCTCTGACCTTCCAGTGTTCACCCCAATAACTGGCCTCAGGTTTGATTTTGTTAATAAGAACTTTTAAGATTCATGCTACATCCCTTGGGGCTCCATTTGTGGATCTTTATTGATCATCTTTAGGGACATTCTGAGCTGTATTTTAGATCATATCATGTATAGTTTAGGTTTTCTTTATAATATTTTTATGATCTATCATTAATTTGATGTGTCTGATTACTTTGTGTAATTATCAATTTAACAATTTCCTTGCTTTTCAAGGGTGAGGTTCATGTCCATCTCAGCTAAATTCTTAGTATCCATATCCATGCCTGGTACAACACAACTATTTCTTGAACAGGAAGTTGTTCAATACATAATAGAGAATAGTCATTTTGGTTTTTATTCTTTAAATACTAGGGGAGTCTTCATGAAATAGTCCCTGCCAAAAAACGGGTGTCAAACAAACTTCATTCTGTCTGCATAGCTGTAACATTTAGCAAAATTCTATCTATAACATGTTTTCAATATTCAGTCTTGAAAAATATAGAAGACATCAAATACTATTCACTTCTTTCAGAAGAAAACTTGCCTTAATATGTTCATAGTGGAATTCGCTATCCATGACAAAGAGTATTTATAAGTGAGGCAAAGCTATCTGTGTTGTGATCCTGAGCCTACCAGAAATTGAATTTAATGACTACAGAGGGCTCGAGCCTCTGTTCTGCGTTCCATGTCAAAGAAAAAATGTATCTTACCCCGTGTAAGTTCAAGTTCAGAATTCAATTGTATATGGAACCACTATCTTCAAGCCATCTGGGTTATTCTAGCACAGAACAAAAGTTTTATGACATTAAGAAATAGGACTAGAAATCCCAACGTGGGAAAAAAAAAAAAACAAACCTAAATGCTTTCATTTTCCATCTTGCATAACTTTAGCAAAACAGAAAGACCTTTTTCCCCTCCTTGAAGACATTTTTCCTAAGAGTATAAAGGTTTCTATTGCTGGCCAGTTGGATAATGAGGAGGAGTTAGTTATCTAGATTCATTTGCAGCTAACTGGATGGGTAGTGGTACCATTTTTTTTGAGATAGAAATAGTATACCAGTGAAATTGAGAGACATGTGCTTGTGTCGTGACATGTAATTTCAAGTAAGTTACTCAAGCTCTCTTTGCCTCCATCATTTATATGTAAGAGCACTATAGTAACTGTACCCCCAAAACATAAGTGATATCAGAACTCAACGATTTAGCATATAAAGCACTTAGAACTGCATATACATACATACATATATATATACACACAACTATTTTATCTTCCTTCTCCTTCTTATTAATAGTCATTAATAACATCATCATTAACATTTTTGTCACCATCAATAAAGACACAGGAGGAAGAAGAGTTTAAAAAGAGGTAGGTATAGTGATTTGAATGAGAATGGCCCCCATAGGTTCATATATTTGAATACTTGGTGTCAGTTGATAGAATTGTTTGGGGAGGATTAGGAGGAGTGGCCTTGGAGAAGGTGTGTAATTGGGGACAGGCTTTGGGGTTTCAAAAGTCCACCCCATTTCCAGGTAGCTCTCTCTGTCTCTTATTTTTGAATATGAATATAAGCTTTTAGCTACTACCCCAGCACATGCCTGCCCACCTGCTGCCATGCTCCAGGCCATGATGGTCATGAACTGAGCCCCTGAACCTGTAAGCCGCGATAAACACTTTCTTCTAAGAGTTGCCTTGATCATGGATCTCTAGGGAAATACAAACGGGACTAAGACAGGAGGTTCACTAAGACATATTCAATTAGGACCTGTTCACTTTGGGACATTCAGGTAGAGACATCTAGTGGGTAAATAGAGAAATTGGCTTGGAGCTCAAAGGGGATGTTGGGTTGCTGATGTGGTTTTTGGAGCACTAGGATACAGGGCATAGAGGACAGAAATAGACAGGGCGTACACTAGATGAGACCACACAAGGAGAGCAGGAGAAGTGAGATGAGAATGTCCTACCCCATGAAGGGACTATAAGGAGCCAGTGACAAAACTAATGGTCTTAAAAGTATAAAGATATCAGTAGGTTGGAAATTAGGGATGGGAAAGCTTAATAAATACTAAATGATCTAGAAACTACAAAAAGCATAGGAGACTAGTGAGCCCACTGGACTGAATAATTAGGAGCTCATTAACTAGAGTGTTCTTAGTGTGGAGGTCTCCCTCGCTTAGCCAGTGGCTAACTTAAAGTTAGAGGTCATGACTGGGCTCATTATTACCTGATTTTCTATCAGGGAAGAAACTTAATGGTTTGTGTTACAAATTCATGAAGCCAAGTCCTGCTGAGGAACCTCTTTCCATCTAGAAGGTCAGCAAAAACTTATGTCTAAGGAAAAATAAATCTCAGGATAGGGAATAGCATAAAGACTCAATAGCTACTTGGCAAATACTAAATTCCATTTGGGTATGGGCTGGCTACTTGACACAGGCTATAGTCATTTTTCTAAATGGAATCTTGATTCAGCAAATGTTCCCACTAGATTGGCCTGTGGGCAAGCCGTTAGTGCATTTTCTTGGTTGATGATTGATTTGGGGGTTGCCCAGACTACTGTGGGCCATACAACCCTTGCACTGGTGGCCCTGGGTGCTATAAGAAAGCACTCTGAACAGGCCACTAAGTAGCACTTTTCCATGGCCTTGAAAGAGAATGCCTACAGATAGAACACTTGAAAGTTATTCTAGTATTCATAGAGCATTATAAAATATTGATACAGTTAATTCTATGGCTGATTTTAGACAGAAACTGTGGCTCTATTCTATGTCACAATATAAAATCATAAACACAAAAACATAGCCATGAAAAGCCACACCATTGAATCAAGTGATTGGCTGTTTGCCGTAACTTTTGCTCGCTGCTCAGTCATTTTGTCTGTTACCAGCTAGCACTCACCAGTAGACAAGCAGTAGCAGGTGCAAAAAAGCTGCAAAAATTTGGCAAAGAAAAGCTTAAAATTATGAAAATTTTATCTATTAAGTTAGATTTTCCTGGAAACTGCAAAACCCAGCAATTATTCCAATTTAGTGATGGAACATTTTCTTTTCTCAGGGATGGAGAATCTCTAAACTAGTTTTACAATTTTATAATATAAATTGTCCTGTTCATTGATGGTGATGACTTGTCTGTCTATAAAGAGACCCTATATCAGCAAAGGAACTCCCATTACTTCAATACTGGACTGAGAGTAGTCAAAGGGAGCCACTAATGAAATTTCATTTCCAGTAGTGTAAGTATAATTGCTGGTTCCTTTGACCAAATGGAAATGAATTTTCAACTTCTTTGCACCTTCTCATATTTAACACCCCCAAATTTTTTGTGCCATATACAAAAACATTTCAATCTAGAGCAGTGGTTCTCAACCTGTGGGTAGCAATCCCTTTGGGGGTCACTTATCAGATATTCTGCATATCAGATATTTACATTACTATTCTTAACAGTAGCAAAATTACAGTTATGAAGTAGCAACAAATTAATTTTATGGCTGGGGGTCACCACACATGAAGAACTGTATTAAAAGTTTGCAGCATTAGGAAGGTTGAGAACCACTGGTCTAGAGTAAATGGAAGAGTGATGCAATTTGGGTTGATACCCTACCTCCCCCACATTGTTCTCAGAGCCTCCGGTTAGCACAGTCTTCTAAACTATTAGGAACGAAAACCTTTTTAGCTGCACTGAATGCAAAGCATCAAAACAAGATCTCCTATGTCTGTAGCATCTACATTGTGGCCCGGCACATAGGTATTTAGCAAATATTTGTTCTTCAAACTGAAGTCCTAATAGAATCATTATACTCAGAACAGCATGGTGTTTGGAGTCAGATAGACTTTATTTGACTTGGCTTTTTATCTTAGGCAAAGAACTTAATAACGTTTCAAAATTTATTTATACATCTATTAAATTGAGACAACAATATTTACCTCTTGTAGTAGCACTGCCATGAAATTTATGAGTTAATATAAGCAGAGCGTTAAAACAGCACCTCATATGTAGGCATTAATTGATAAATGGAGGTTACTGTTATTAGAAACTACAGATTAGATTTCTTAACATTTTATGGGCTTTATAAATTGGACAGTCATCAAGCAGTGTGGGTTTATTAGAAGGCAGTCTCCACAGTAGAGGGTTTCATGATTTCAAAAATGAAGTAAACTTACTAACACATCTTAACCATTATCAGTCCACCCAGCAGGCAATAGTTTGTTATATCTAACTTAAATCTCTACTGTTAATAATTAAAAGCAAAGAACATTGCCTGACAGAGGAACTCTAAAATTATTTGCTTGCAAAGTGAGCAAAAAGCTTAGGAAATGGACTATTTTAATGAAAATCATTTTTGTTCCTCTTATTGAGGCAGACTTGCTAATTAACACCACTAGCTTTTCTATGATTACTATTTAAGCCAAACAGATGGGCCTCCGATTTGAAAGCCAATTTTCTAAGTTGATTTACCTATAAAAAGAATGACTGTGAGATGTTTCTACAAGTGAACATCTGATTTACCATTTGCAAAGCGAAGTAAATAAATAAAAAAAGCATATGAAACCTCTAACAAGGTGACACCCCCGAGCAGAGTCTCAGAACGAGCAATGCTTGAGAGTCAGGAGCTAAATCTCAGAATTTGGAGGGACCATATAAGTAAAGTGGCAGCACTTCTTGGCTGTGAGACAGAGCATTTTGTGTGTGTGTGTGTGTGTGTGTGTGTGTGTGCGCGCGCGCGCGCGCGTGCGCGCGCGAGCGCACATACGTGTGGGATATAGGTAGGTCAAATCTAGCCATGCCCAGCTTTCAGTCTTGCATATAACCTCAGGTTTGAATAGATTAAGTCAGGAATCACACCACCATTGACTAACCATAGGTAATGCTAAATATTATTCTTAGCTTGGAACTATAGAGGAACAGTGATATTAATCAGAAAGATAAACCTAGGAGTCGAAATTTGGAGACAGCAGGGTTTTTTATTTTGCTTGTTTGAAGGTACTTTCTAGTTTCCTAGGGTAGATTTTCAGATTATTGTTATATGCATTTCTTCTTTTCTCATATGTGCACTTATTGTTATATAATTCTGGCTAAGTTGTATTCCATGAAATTGACAATATTTATTTTCATTTAGCTTAATTTTTTTTAGACTTAATTTTGGCTGGGTATCATGGTGGTTCATAGCACTTGGGAGGCAGGATAAGCAGATCTTCCTTAGTTTGAAGTCACTTTGAAATCACCCTGGTCTACACAGCAAGTTCCAGAGTAGCCAGGGCTATATAGTGATGCCTTGTCTCAAAAAATAAAATTAACTCAAATTTTATTATTAATGTCATGGTGGTTGTGTGTGTCCGGGAGCTCTTGGTGTGCCATGGCAGGCTAGTGAAGGTCAGAGGACAACTTCATGGTATCAACATTCTTTTTCGACCTTTGCATGGATTCCTACACTCAGACTCAGGTCATGAGGCTTGCCTAAAAGAATCTGCACCGACTAACCCATCTTACTGGTCCCTAGTTTAGAATATTTGAGCATTTCTCGTGTATCCATATGTTGTTCAAAATGCATTGCTTAATTCTAAGATATCGGGGGAGGTTTCCAGTTGCTACTGATTCCTAGCTTAACTCCACTGTAGTCTGAGAACATGGTCCATATGATGTGCACAATTCTTTTCAGGTAACTTTCATGGTCCACATTGTGCCTGGTCTTATTTAACATCCCCTGTGAGCATGCAAAAATGTCTATTCTGCTGTTCTCAAATGGGGTAGTCTTTAAATTCTAATTAGAGTAAGTCTACTGATGCTGTTAACCCAGTCACATATCCATACTGATTTTCTGCTTGCTTGATTTATGATTTATTGACAGAGGAGTGTTGAAGTTTCCAACTACTATAATGAATTTGTCTATTTCTTCCAGCCTATGTCTTACATATTTTGACATATATTTATTTATTTATTTGCTTACTTATTTATTTAGACATGTTCTCTATGGAGTCCAGGATTTCCTTTAGATTTTTTCCTATTTTTTCTTTTCTATTTATTCTTCTCGCGTATACTACATCCTGACTGAAGTTTCCCCTCTCTCCACTCCTCCCATTTCTTCCTCCCATCTTTCCTCTCCTCCACATACACTCTTCTTCCATTTCCCTTCAGAAAAGATCAGGTTTCCCAGGGTTGTCAACCGAACATATGGCATAACAAGTTACAATAAGACTAGGCACATATCCTCATATCAAGGCTGAATGAGGCAACCCAGTAGGAGGGAAAGGGTCCCAAAAGCAGTCAAAAGGGTCAGAGACAACCCCCACTCCTGCTGTTAAGAATTCCACAAGAACACCCAGCTACACAACCATAACATATATGAAGAAGACCTAGGTCAGACCTACATAGGCTCCCTGATTGTTGATTCAGTTTCTGCGAGCCCCTATGAGCTCTGGTTAGTTGATTCTGTGTTCTTGTGGTATCCTTAATCCCTCTGGCTCCAACAATCCTTCCCCACCTCTTCCAAAGATTCCCCAAGCTCTGCCTAATCTTTGGCTATGGGTCTCTGCATCTGCTCCTATCAATTGCTGGATGAAACCTCTCTGATGATGATTATGCTATCTGCTTGCCACAGCCATCCAAATACTGAAATTATAGATGTTACTCAATATATCTGGCTTGATAGACTCATGTTAGGAACTTGTCTAAAAAGGATTGTGTTTTCTTGGAACACTGAATTCTCTGTCATTATGTGATACCACTCCATCCTTTCTATAGTCTTCCTTGTTTGAAACCAATACAAGTATCTTAACTTCCTTTTAATGAGTGTTAGTATGGTATGTCTTTCTCCATCCTTTTATTTGCAACTCATTTGAGTCCTTATAGTCAATGTAGATTTCTTATGAACAGTATATCTGGGTCTTACTTTGGTTTTGTTTTATTTTTAACCCTCAAAGACAATCTCTTTTATTTTGGTGAATTTAGGTCATTTATACTTAAAGCAATTACTAATAGAATTCTAATTCTATGTTCTATGTCTATTTTTGTCCCTCTTGTTCTATCTTCTCTTATTTTGAGCATTTTATATTGTTTTTTCTCTCATAAAGTAAATTTTACTTCTTTTGAAGTTAGCTGTTGCTCTAGAGTTCATATGCTTTTTTAATAAAATTGTGTTATACATATTATAAAGTCTATAATTTTAACCATTTCAGATGTGTGTGTGTGGTAGCATTTACTACATTTTTATTATTGTATAACCATTTAGAACATTTTCATTTCCCAAAGTGAAGCTCTATATCTACTGTGTAATACACAGTTTTAATTCAAGTTCATCTTCAAGCAAATGTAGTGGGGACAACTTTATAACAGAGTCAATTAGTTCTTCTCATTTCATGTGATTCTGTTATTATTCATTTTCAAAGATCTTTATGCTATAATTATCAACAATGGTTAGTATTATTTTCTTTTTAAAATGAAAATATGTTGACATATATAAGATATACAGCAAGATATAATTTAATTATATGATGGTATATACATATACACACACACACACACTATATATATATATATATATATATATATATATATATACACACACACATATATATATGAGTTATGCTGGAAGATCATGGCATGAAATATGTAGAGTAGCAGAAGGATCAGTCTTTAGTGTGAGGGCCATTTGTTTCTGTCTTTGAAGCCTTGTCCCCCACTGAGTGCTTTCCTACTCTGTTAAAGAGACACAAGGAAGAGTAGCAAAAGGATCAGTCTTTAGTGTGAGGTTTCATGGCCACAAAGTTAGAAGTTGGACTGTGTTTCATGTTTGCTCAGAGGCTTAAAATTTCTCTACCATCTTTATTTTCACATCCCCTCTAGAGTTTGTGTTTC
Organism: Peromyscus attwateri; assembly: GCA_902168425.1. Lineage (NCBI taxonomy): Eukaryota > Metazoa > Chordata > Mammalia > Rodentia > Cricetidae > Peromyscus > Peromyscus attwateri. Next base: position 23,200 of record CABHPP010147303.1, read on the forward strand.
CTTAAGTGCATTTCATTTCCTAAGATAAAGTATTCATTTTTCTGTCCTAAGCAATGACTATTATATTGGGGTCTTATTGGTGTCCTGTTCAGGGCAGGAGAATATGAGTGTTCTGCAAGATTCTGGGTAACTCTCAGGTCTTCAGTTGGCCCAAGGTTACAACCTTCACAAATATTTCGTCCTCTCCTTTCTTTTCCTCGTACAGAAGTCATGCCACTTGTTTCTGTCTTTGAAGCCTTGTCCCCCACTGAGTGCTTTCCCACTCTGTTAAAGAGACACAAGGAAGCTCGAGAAGATGTTACTTGGAGGAATGTCTTTCTACTAAGTAAGTCTTTATAATAGAGAAGTCACTGGAAAAAATTCACAGTTCCTCCTTTCTCATATTTTTTTTCCCAGAGCTTTGAGGGATGTAACACAAATTGCTAAACAGTCTTACTAATAAAAAACCTGGGGTGAAAGTTGAAAGATCAGAGAGGCAGAGCAGCAAACCACTAGTTCTTACCCCTACAAAATCCTCCACCGAAAGAGAGTGAGCTCCTCTCTCCACCCTGCCTTATCACTTCCTCTTTCTGCCCAGCTCTATCACTTCCTGTCTGTACAGACCTCCAGACCTCTATGGTGAACTAGTGGCTAGCTCCTCCTTCTGATTTTCAGACATGCTTTATTTGTTAGAGCATAAATATAATATTACCACAGAGGGGTATCTTTCTGAGACCACCAAGATAAAAAGCTGCTGGGGCTCCTGTAAGCAAAGCTCATAGATACGTGAGATCACCAAAGATGAGTTCTCAGAAGTTGGAAGGAAAATGAGTAATAATTAATTTAATTTCACTTGTCTAGTTTTTTTTTTCTTTCTGTTTTGATAGTGGGAGAATTCTGTCTCCCAAGACAATTCCATGATTGCACATCACAGCTGATACTTCAAGACTCTGCTACAAAAAGTGAAAGTGTATTTATTTGACTACATAATAAATCATGGGGAGGCAGACAATGTTGCCTTCAGAAACTATCAGAGCTAAGGCTGTGCATATGCCAGGACTGCTTCCCCACACTTTGACTTCCTCCTGTTTCAGTGGTAATGTTTACTCAAGGCAGCTGCCCGTCTGTTTCTGTCTGTGGCTTCAGGCAGATCTGGACTCCGATTTTAACATGTTCTTCCCTCCAGAAGGCACTTACAAAAGACAGTCCGGTGGCTAAGTTGTGACTTGTTCACTTTATGTCATTTATGTACACAGCCTAGCCCAATCACTGCGGCTATGCTGGAAAGAGGAAACTGTGATTGGCTCAGTCTGAGAGCTACGGCCCTCTTGGTGCCATGGAGATGGGACTTTAACCAGAAAAGCGAATGGAGATGCTTTCTGGGTATAAGGAACAGGAGCACAAGAGGGGGAAAAACGTTTTGAAATGAGAACGAAGACAAAGAGCCTGCACATAGGATTAGCTCATGTGAGGCAAGATTCACCTTCCCTACGGCTTCCGTGCTTAGAAGTCTTCTTATCCTTTTGCTTGTGAGAGGGTACAATGTCGAACTCTGTATCTCCCAGTCTTTGGCAAAATGAGTAACCTACTGTAGTAACAGGACAAACCATGGAAACTAAGTTATTGTGACAAAAGATTTCCATTATCCATTTTGTTGAGTTGCTAACTGTCAGAATAAATCTTATGGGAGGGGGAAATCAAAGCTGCTTTCTTTTATTTGCTATTTTTATATTTCATAAATGCTGAGATTCACCTTGGTTTGTTGAATAACTCAGGGCAGAAGAAAAAGGTTATTATTATTATTTTTTACTGTAAGCTGTCATACCCCCAATTCCCACAAAATAAAAGTGAAAAATCCTCTATAACAGTTCCTGTATGTTTAAGTTGAATGAGATCACTGTTTTTGATTAATTAATGTTTGCTCATTCATGTGTGATCTGGAAGAACCCAAATTTCCATTAAAATTTTCAAGGCACAAAGTAAAGTTCAAATAAAATTTTCTGTAAAAACAACTAGAAAGCGTGTTAAATGCAACTTGCTCTAGTTCAAGCAAAATAGAAAATAGCCATAGACATGTCAAACATACACACACACACACACACACACACACACACACACACACACACACACAAACACAATTGGGTACCACAAGAATTTAAAGTATTTTTTAACCTTATTTTGAATTAGGTGTGTGTGTGTGTGTGTGTGTGTGTGCACATGCATGTGAGTGCACTCAAGTCTCAAGTGCACATATGCGCACACATGTGCACACATGTGTATGTGCATACAACTGTATGAAGGTGCCTACAGAGACCAGAAGAAGGCATTGGATCTCATGGAGCTAGAGTGACAGGCTGCTGTGAACACCCTATTTGGGTGACCAGTAAACTGTCTTAACTGCTGAGCTACCTCTAGCTCCTGAACTATGGTTTTTAAATGTGCTCATTCTGTATCTACTGTAGATATCTTGGATTTCCATTTTTAATGACCACAGCCCATTTTCTTATGAGATGATGCACAGTACAAGGAAAATACATATCTGTGAAACAACCATCAAATCTAAAGTATACGTCTCATTGGTCAGCCTGCACCCACATGCTCAAATCTCTATCAGTCACTATAGCCAGAAATGATAGGGGATCTGATTATTAAGGCTGGAAGGAGAGGGCTGACACATGATATCAATGAGGCAAAGAGTGAAAAAAATAGTTTCTCAGAAAAATTTAGTGTTTGTCACCAAAATATGAACAATAACTGTAATGACCATAATAATAATAGCATTCTTAATTAGTGTGTTCCATTACTCTTATGAACATTTTACATGGTTTAGCTATATTCCTTTATAAACTAATTTAATCATAGTCGTAGCTTAATGCAAAAAAAAAAAAAAAAGATTGTATAAGTTGCCAGAAGTTTCCTGTGGTCTTAGTCTATTTAGCTTGGTTAACAAAATACCGGAGGTTGGCCAGGCGGTGGTGGCGTACACCTTTAATCTCAGGACTCAAGAGGCAGGGCCAGGCGGATCTCTGTGGGTTCGAGGCCAGCCTGGTCTACAGAGCGAGATCCAGGACAGGCACCAAAACTACACAGAGAAACCCTGTCTGGAAACCACCCCCCCCCAAAAAAAAACCCCAAATAACCGGAGGTTGTGTTCTTCATAAAGAGGGTTACTGGTTTACTTTTCTAGTGATTGGAACATCTAAATAGTATTGGCACCACTGTGAGCACTGCCTATGATTCAACACAACACTGCAGAGAAAGTAGAAAAAGAAATGGCTATTGCAGAAGAGGCTATCCTTGCATGTATGGTAGCCTCCCTCTACTCCTGCATGAATGGTTTCACACCAGTGAGGTAAAACCCACTCAAAGAGATCAGCACTATCACCCTCACAGCCTAATTACTTTCCACTAAGCCCCACCTTTTAAAGATCCTCCCACATCCCATAGCTACATTGAGGACTAAGTTTTAAGCACAAGAACCTGTAGGAGATAACCAGCACCTTAACAAAACTAATACAGAGTAGATCCACGGTTTGAACACTGGAAGACTGGCTCTTAATTTAGTGCGGTTAACATCTGCTGGATCCCATCTCTTCAAAGACATGGGTAATAAACTACAAAGGGTCACCCTAGGAATCAGAATACAGTACACACAACAGTCAATATCTCTTCCTATGATCTGTAGTTGACTGCAGACTGTATTCTGATCGCAAATTGCAGGACCCATTTGGAAAATGAATACATCTGGACCAAGAGGCTAAAAACATCTTGATTTTCAATTTAGATGCACTGTAATGCTTCCATTTCTTTCATGTGAGTCTCAACAACAGATGGAGTTCTACGAAGAATTGGTTTTGAAGTGAGTTCACATTTATGTGTATGTGTCTGTATCAGGCTCCTTCTCTTTCTTGTTTGGAGGAAAGCATCTCCAGTTTAGAAATATTCAGAAGTCAGCTGTTTTCCCGCCCTCATAAAGTCTATTCCTTTGCTTCCATAATCCTACAGGAGCCCCACTGTGTTGGACATCTGGAAATGGATTTCACCCTCTGTGAAACCACCTGCAGTGCCCTTGGACAGCAGATGAGTTCTAAAGGAATTCCAAAGAGAATTTGCACAGGCAAGGTAAACTATCTTGCTTCAACTCTCTAGACTTATCTATGGAATTTTCAGAAAAAAATAAATGATGAAGCCCTAAAGTCAAGTGAATCAATGGATAGAAAAGGGAAAAATTGGAATTTTGGAGTTAGGGACACTGAGTAATCTAGTTTGAAAGAAAAAAAATCATGGCGAATTTGGTGAAAAATATTTTGTAAATGTGTTGGAGTGTTTTTCAATTAAAATAAGTTGATGCATTATTGGGTTCAATCAGTATTTTTCTTCCAAAAATGGATCTACACTATTTAAAAATTTAACCACATAAAAACTAATGGCATAAAGTTAAGTCATATCTTATTTCTTGTCAGTCTTGACTCATCTGGGTTGGGATGGCAGTGGAGAGCGCCACTTTATGCTTTTTAACCCTCTCAAAGGTGTGCTTTATTAAGGTCCTAGGTGCCTCTTAGGCCAATCAAGCAGTCAATCAAGATTTACCACCAGTCACTTTAGATGTGGTCATCTCATGAAGATGGCTCAGGATCAATACAGTAAGCACAGCTGTGTAAGAACTTTCTAGACTTGGGTTTGCATTACCAATCTTCCATCAGCCAAAACAAACTACATAGTATGCCCAACAACAAAGCATGGGAATTACATCATCCCCCCAGAGAATGGTACTGAATTATCCACAATATTTTATCCCACAATGAATTAGAATATTCAAAGTAAACTATCTTTCACACTCTAGGTGTGAGATTCTTCCCTGAGAGCAGGTTCTGACCTAATGGGGGTAGAGATAGAGAAGCTGAACATTTCCATTATTGAGATCTTAAGCCTCCACAATAAAGAGAGAAGATGGGGTCAACCTGGAAATTTTGGAGAAAGAACTTCATTCTCTTGTCTTGAGAAAATGGTGATTGAAAATCTAACCTAAAGGTTCTTTCTAACTTGGGGTCCTAGAGCTAAAGTGTCAAGCTTTCAGCCATCTGTGAGCAACTGGGGCAAACTTGGATGACTGAACTCTAACAACATTCCCAAACTCTCACCGGTCATTGAACAAGTTCTTGTGGACCATATCAGGTTTCTTTCCACTTGGAGTCATTAAACAGAAAAAAATAGAAATGGAATAGGGAAGAAACTCAAGGTTCCATGAAAGGATCCAAATACAAGAGCAATTAAGAAATGACTCACTTTCCCCTTCTCTACACACACACACTCACACACATTCATCTAACTCTCACATGTAGCCAATGTAAAAAGCTAATTCAATTTGGCTGTAACTTCAATGAATATGGTTGTTTTTAATTTGAGGAAGAAAAACAGGTAAAACTTTTATTTTGATTATCTGCAATGGCTTGGCTGGTCAAGCCAAATTGAGTTGAAGGTCAAGTCCAACAACACCAACAAAAAAGAAGTCAAACACTTTCTGTAGATAAAACCATGATAGAAAGTGGATGACTGAATAGTCAGTTCTCCTAAAATCCCACTTTGCTACTACTGTTACAGAAACGCCTTATAATTCAGCCTTCATACTCCCCAAACAATTGACTTAACCTGAAGCTGAGCAGAACTTCTTTGCTTTGACTGCAGAACTCTGAATAAAACATTCTTTACAGTATCTGTTCACAATACAGCATCAAACATGGAAATATGATACAATGGTCATTTGTGAAAGCTTTTGCACACCGTACCCCCTGCAGTAGTCACATGGGTTTAAATGATGTGTGTGAGGAGGCATCCTGATTTAATTAAAGCATTATTTCATTGCAATACTGGAAAGTGGTAAGAGAAAACAACACACACACACACACACACACACACACACAACACACACACACATATACACACACACACACACACACACACACACACACACACACACGCCCCTGTATAGCTTAGTTTAGCAGCCATCTCTGTTTCGGAAACAGCAGTTACACTGACTAATTGTAGTTTTGCAAACTCTATCCCATAAAGTACTAAAAATAATAATAATAAAAAACTTAACCCACGATTCTTCCTTGAAGCTGTCACTTGGCCTCAGTGGGTGGCCAGGAAAGGAAGTACAAACATCAATGTCATAGCAGCTCAGTGTATCTTCCCTTTGATCAAACTTGGAACCCAGACAGGAAACAATATGCTCCTTGCGTTACTGCCATTACAGATTGTTCATTAGTTTTAATTATTTTCTAAGATCTAGAGGGAGCCATCAAAAGAAATTAATCATGAATGGAAGGCAAGGCAACCTTCTGTGATCATAAAAGTGCATAAAGTGTTTTGGATTATGGACTTTTTATAATTTACACTCAAACATGAACTGGAGGGGGCATATGGTATACTAGCATTTATTCAAAAGGCATGGGGATTTATGATAAATCATAAGCTTTATTGTAAAATAAAATAAGTTGCCTTTCTAGTGTGTTCTTAATGTTAATTTTGTAAGTCATCATGGTAGAGCCCTTTCTTAATTTAGAGCATGCTGGAAAAATAAGTTGAAAAAAAATCACACAGTTGGGGGATGTTAAAGATTACACCAATAATGCAAGCTTGCATGCTCTTGAGAATTCTTACTGAGTATAGGGAATGCCTGTTTTCTAGAACAGTCTCTTCCATTCTTGGAAGTTCAGACATTCAACATCCACTTTTTTCTTGACTGAACATACTTCTAATCGCCATAAAACAAGCCTAGTCTTTCCCCTGGATAGTCCTTTAAGTGTTGAAGCAGCAATCCACACCCTCACCCCAGAGTCTTCCAAAGGGCTGAAGATGGCAGGTGCTGGAATCCAGCTGTTCAGGTTCAATTTGGGTTTCTACCACTCATCAGACTTGTCACTGGCAACTATTAAAGCATTGTAAGCTTTTTCTCTCCTAACCATGAAAAATGGGAAAAGTAATTATACCTACTTATGGGATGGTTGTGAAGATTAAATGAGGATATTAATCTAAAGTGCTTTGAAGAATGTGAACATTAGTGCTCAGCAAATGCTGGTTACTGCCTTTACTATGATAAGCACATTTCTGATAAAATAAACTTCCATATGTTCTCATGGGATGTGGGCTTGAACCTCTAAAGTGATCAGTGAGTCTTCTCTTTGAAATTCTAAATTAGCACTGGTGAGAAGACTAAGCAGACAAAGGTGCTTTCCCCCAAGCTCGATAACCTGAGTTCAATCACTAGGACCTTCATGTTGGGAAGAGAGAAGCAAGTTGTCCCCTACCTCTACATGCATGCTATGGCATGCACATTAACACACACACATACACACACACACACACACACACACACACACACACACACACACAGAATAAGCAGACAAATAAATAAACAAAATGTTTTAAAAAGTCTTTTAAACTAAAAGTCTAAATACCTTTTAAATATTTTTATTATTGTTTTTTATTGAAAAATGGATTTTTCTCTCAAGCAATATATCAGGCCCACAGTTTCCCTTTCCTCCACTCCTCCCAGCACCCACCTCCACACCTCCCCTTTCTCCAGGATCCACTCTTCCTCTGTGTCCTTTCAGAAAAGAGCAGGCCCCCAGGAGACAACAACCAAACATGACAAAACAAAGTACAATAAGACAAGGCAACCCAATGGGAAGAAAAGAGTCCCAAGAATAGGCAAAAGAGTCAAAGATACACCAACTGCCACAGTTAGGACACCCACAAAACACCAAGCTAACAGCTACAACATATACTCAGAGGACCTGGTCCAGACCCCTGAAGGCCCTGTGCCTGCCACTTCAGTCTCTGTGAGCCCTTGCTTAGTTGATTCAATGGTCTATGTTCTCTTGATGTTCTCCATCCCCTCTGATTCCTACAATCTTTCCATCTGCTTTTCCTTGGGATTCCCTGAGCTCCTGGAGAAAAGACTCAAAGGAGACCTCCAATTTAAACTATCTCCACATAATGCCTGGCTGTGGATCTCTGCATTCACTCCTATCTGTTGCCAGAGGAAGCCTTTCTGATGACAACTCAACAGGACACCAATTTATGAGTTGATTATAGCAGAATATCATGAGGAATCATGTCATTGATTTTTTTTTTTTAAGACTAGTCATGGTTGGTTCTACACTAGGTCTCTTGGCTATCCAGTCTCTGGTTCCTGGTTATCCAAGCAGTGTTGGACACTCCTACAAGTTCTATACCACCATTTCTCCAACACATTTTGCAGGCAAGACAGCTTGTAGGTCAAAAGTTTTGTGGTTGGATTGGTGTGCACGTTTCTCTTTTGGTAGCCTGCAGAGTTAAGATGTCCCTATAAGCAAACAAATCAAATACACTGCATGGCTTGAGTCCATTTGAAAACCAAAGTATCAACAATTTCAAGGATATTTATGATCAAAGTAAAAACTGGGCCAGATGATACCAAATCTCCCTCTCTGATAATGACCTAGTACCTCTGGTGCTGTGCCCTGGGCACTCATATTTGGACTGATTCTGAATGAGCTTAATAAAGGCTCCTTTGCCACAGGTGGAGCTAAACTGAAACCCACTGGGGATCCCCTTGTGCTGCTTCTACATGTATCCCAACACTGTCCTGAGACTAGATGGACAATCCTCCTCAATCCTCCTCCAAAGCACAAGACAAGCTTGGAAAGAAAATATATTCTGCACCTAATATTCTCAATTGGTACCTTTGTCTCATATGTAGCACTGTATCTGACCTATTTTTGATGTTGGCATGTCCCCTGTAGGCTCACATGTACAGGTTTGGCCCTCATCCCATGGCACTGTTGGGAGGTGGTGAAACCTTAGGGGCTTGGGACCTACTGAAATGAAGCTAGGTAATTTAGGTGAGAGATGCTTGCCTATGAAGGCAGATATTGGGACTCTGGACTTTTCCTCTTTTCTTCCTGGCTTCATGAAACAAACTTTCCCCTTTACCACATGCCTATACAGTACTTAGTGTGTTTCAGCACTCTTGGAAGCATCATGCATTCATTACAGTGTGCCATCCAAAGCAACATGGCCAAGAGGCCACAGACTAAAAACTCTGAAACCATAGGCAAAGTAAACCTCTTCCATGTAAGCCATTTCCAGCATTTTGTTCCAGTAGTTCAAAATTGACTAGCCCATATATGCCCATAATCATATGAAAAGATGAGTTAGTTTCATGGCTGATCTTTAAGACAGCAATTCCTTAGTACCTAGAGAAGATTAATTTTGACTTCTATGAATATCAAAATCCACATATTTTCAATTCCCTTCAACAAAATGGCACAGTGTTTGTGTATAGCCTGGGCAGGCATTCCCTCTGATATACTTTAATCATAAAATAATACTTTTTGAAATTTATTTTTTAGGTTTTAGATTATTAACCCCTAATGGCGTTGCATAAGTGAATTTGGAGTTGGATTTTTTTTTAATAGTAAAAGCTTTGTGAATACACAGTGGTCAAAGAGTGATTCAAAAACCCAATGTACAATAAATTTGATGTGATTCTGGCAGTTCTCACCCAGTTTGCATTGAACAACCTCAGTGCTGCCTTGATTGTGAACACACAACATGCACACATTGCTCTATGCACACCACACCACACACAATGCCAGCAAACACTGCCTGAAACATCTTCACTCAGATTTGAGATTAACAGTTCATGGACTGTAGTGTTTTGACTGTACACACAGTTTTCTCCTCTTCTAGAGACATAAATGGTTTAATTAGAGAAATCAAAGACTTGGTATTTTCACCGTGTCACTCTTTAGCAATGTATCAAACTAATGCACCTTTGTATTATATTATATTAGAATGCTTGATTTTTAAAATTACTGTTTGAATTGCTTCCTTGAGTTGCACACACACACACACACACACACACACACATACACACACACACACACACACACACACACACACACACAAATCATTCAATAAAATTTGACTTGGGATTAATGCAGCATTTCCAAAAATTTCTGAACTGTCTTAATCATACTTCTGCTATTTTATACTACACATTTATGCAAAGTCTATTTTCAGCATTGATGACCATAAAATCAAAATGTAGATCAATTCTGAAAAACATTGAAAATGTTCTATGTTCTGCAGTATTAACTATTCAGCTGAGTTTTCATTTTTACGTAAAAATCAATAAGCACATCAAATTTAATTCACCTTTAATAAGTGGATTAAATAATATACACACCGAAGAATTCTTTTAAAATAAAATTCTTCATGAGTTATTAACAGTAAATGTTATACTTCTATACCTATTTTTAATAGCTATATACCTGGAGTCATGTACAATTTCTCAAGTGACAAGGGATTACTAGTGGGAAAAATTAAGAAGCACTGGATTAGGAAGCAGCCAGCAAAGAAGGAGTCTGCCTGGGGGCTTCAGTGAGAGCTCAGTTGGTCAAATGTTTGACCCATGAACATGATCATCTGAGTTTGACCCTAGAAGCAATGCTTTTTAAAATGCAAAGCAAGCATGGTGGTCTGCTCTTCTAGTCCCAGGGCTGAAGAAGTAGAGGCAAGCAGATCTTAGGGGCTCCTAAGATAGCAAGCCTAATTTGAAAAATCCAGGACATTGGGATACCACTGAGAAGGGCAGCAAAAAGGGTAGAAGTAGCATGGATCTTAAAAGGTCTTATTAATAAAAACAAACCCGGTGCCAGTTATTGGGGTGAATGCTGGAAGATTAGAGAAGCAGAACAAGCCAAAGCCACCTCACCTTGCCAATTCCTCAGCTGAACCTGTTTCCTCAGACTGGAAGCCTCTGAGTCCTCATCCAGAATGAATCTCAGCTGAACTGCTACTAAAAGCCTAAAAGCTTAACCAGGCTCTAGTTCCTGGTCCTCATGCCTTATATACCTTTCTGCTTCCTGCCATCACTTCCTGAGATTAAAGGCATGTGTCACCATGCCTGGCTGTTTCCAGTGTGGCTTTGAACTCACAGAGATCCAGATGGATCTCTGCCTCTGGAATGCTAGGATTAAAGGTGCGAATGCCACCATTTTCTGGATCTCTATGTCTGTCTAGTGGCTGTTCTGTTCTCTGACCCCAGATAAGTTTATTATGGTGCACAACATATTGGGGAACACAATATCACCACAGGTAGAGAGTGCACACTATGAACTGAAGATATGAAGATACTCAGAAAAGTTTTCATCTATCTTGGACATGAGCAGACTGTGTGTGTGTGTGTGTGTGTGTGTGTGTGTGTGTGTGTGTGTGTGTATGCAAACATGTGCGCATGTGCAGGTGTACATGTACAAATGGAGGCCATGGTAGAGTGTATCTGTGAATGCAGAACCAATGCATACAGAGGGCCAACTGTATGCTATTTTCCTTATGTTTATTTTCTCTTTTGAAAGGTACCTTCAAAAGAGAAACTATAATTAGTTTGGCATGATAGTCAGTTCTTGCAAGTACTTATTTCTTTTTCAATTGCTCCAAAAAAATATGTTATTGCAAAGCAGGAGACTCAAGAAAATTAGAACAGGATTGGTCCAGGAAGGCATTCTAATGTTTCTGTAATTGTGAAGTATAAGGAAGTTTATCTGTTTAGAAGTGACTACTTAGAGTAGGAGGTAATTAGTATGCTCTAGGCTTCCCAGGGCTCCCAGAATTCCTTATAGGGACCTGTAGTGGCTTTCCCCTTGGAGTGGTGTAGAATCCTTAATAAGCAAAAACCTATACTGCTCTATTCTCAAAGGTTTGTATATCATTCTTGCTTTCCAACTGACCTTAAGGTTTTTGGCTGTGAACCAAACACTCACAAGGTGCAATTAATTTGTGGAAAACAGCCTTATTTCACCCCCAAGTACTTACTTGCAGATGTAGGTAAATCTATAGCAAATTTATCAGTCCAACTCTCCTTCTGAAAAAAACTTTCAGCCTTATTTTAAGTAAAATTTGATACCCAATGCCAGAAGTATTGCTTGAGAGTGTTTTTAATACACTAGTTAATGTCATGTTGAGTACAATTGTCTCCCCTTTAAAACTCAGACATGGGCCTCATAAAATGAATTTGACAATGTTCCTTCTGTTTCTACTTTGTGGAATAACTTGAGGCCACAGTTACTCTGATATCCAAACCACACAAAGATTCAACAAAGAGAATTACAGACCAATTTTCCTTATGAACATAGATGCAAAAATAATGAAATACTCACAAACTGAATCTAAGAATACACCAAAATGATTATCCACCATGACCAAGTAGGCTTCATCCTAGTGATGCAGGGATATTTCAACATATGGAAAATCAGTCAAGTAATCCACCATATAAACAAACTGAAAGAAAAAAAAAACATCATTATTTCACTAGATGCCCCAAACAAAGTCTTTGACAAAACCCAAAAACCCTTCTTGATAAATGTCTTGGAGATAGTCAGTATACCGGGACATGCCTAAACATAATAAAGGCAATTTACAGCTAATTGATAGCCAACATCCAATTAAATAGAGAGAAACTCAAAGCACTCCCACTAAAATCAGGAAAAGACAAGCCTGTCCACTTTCTCCATATCTAGTCAACATACTACTTGAAGTTCTAGTTAGAGCAATAAGACAACAAAAGGAGATCAAGGAAATACAAATTGGAAAGGAAGAAGTTATTGCTATTTGCAGATGATATGATAGTAAACATAAGTGACCCAGAAATTCTATCAGGGAACTCCTACAGCTGATACACATCTTCCACAAAGTGACTAGATACAAGATTAACTAAAAAAAAGTAGTAGCCCTCCTATATAAAATGACAAGTGGATTGAGAAAGAAATCAGGGAAACAACATCCTTCATAATAGTTTCAAATAATATAAATATCTTGGGTTAACACTAACCAAGTAAGTGAAAAACTTGTATGATAAAAACTTCAACTCTTTGAAGAAAGAAATTGGATAAGATATCACAAGTTCGGAAGATCTCTCGTGCTCATGGACTGGTAAGATTAACATTGTAAAAAATAGTCATCCTACCAAAAGCAATCTACAGATTCAATGCAATCCCCATAAAAATTCCAACACATTTTTTTACAGATCTTGGAAGGACAATACTTGACTTCATATTGAAAAACAAAATACATAGGATAGCTAAAACGATCATGAATAATAAAAGAACTCCCAGAGGTATTGCCATCCCTAATTTCAGGATGTACTACAGAGTTATAGTAATAAATACAGACATATTGATCAATAGAATTGAATCAAAGACCCAGACATAAATCCACACTCCT
>CABHPP010147304.1:0-22774 GCA_902168425.1 Peromyscus attwateri
AAGAGAGCCACTGCCTGGTTTGGGCTTCTGAAATTTCAAATCCCACCTTCAGTGATAGACTTCCTCCAACAAGGCCATACCTCTTAATACCTCTGAAGTAGCAACACTCCCTAACGGCCAAACACTCAAATATATTAGCCTGTGAGGGTCATTCCTATTCAAACCACCACAGTTCGGATATTGTAAAAGGCAAAAGATTTTATTATTAAAGTTATGGAAAATGATAGTTAAGAAATAAAAAGAGGGGGTATGGGGGAGAGAGAGAGAGAGTGAAAAGAGTTAGCAATGCCAGGGGAAGTGCATGGGTTGTGCATAGGAATGGTACAGAGGACACCAAAGAATGGGTGTAGAAACCTGACAAACGGTCATAAAACCTGACTGAATAATATAAAAACTAAATAAGACCATTTAGAGACATTACACAAGAGTTAAGATGAAAAAGACAAAGCGAAACGAAAGTAAAACAGACTGAAAAGCAAAACAACTGAGAGCATCCATCTGAGGCGTTGCGCCTGCGGCGGGCGGTTTCCATCCCTGTGACGTCACGTCATGTAGGAAACGACTCTGATGAGAGAAGTGCAGCTTGCAGCTCCAGCTCGAAACCGTGAATCCAGATTTGTGGGTCCATAGTTTCCCAGTGGAGTTCAAATACATTACCCTTTGGGTTGACCCAGGCTAGGGAGTTTGGAAGGAGAAAGGGAGGTCTCTTTCCTCCCAGAGTCCACTTTCAACAAACACACGACTGTTTGCCAATCTAAAACCACACTGCACTCTCTTGACTTTTCTTTATAGAACTGAATTCCTGACACATCTGACTATTGCTTCACCTCTATTCCATCCACTCAAGAAGATAATGGTTTCTTTCACTCACGGCTATCTCCCTAGGGATTAGAACAGTTCCTGGTACAAAGTAGGAGTTCAGCAAACACTATGGGAACCAAATGACATATATTTAAGACTTAATCTTGGTCTACTAAATCCCGGTGCAGCAGTATACTGTTTAATGCCACCTACTTAGGGTTATGCAAATTGAGGGAGGTTTATTTCTTCTTTGTTACTATTCCATTTTATTTTCTTCTCACACCAAATTTTACTGGTTGAGAAAATAAAAAAAAAATTCACTTTAACCTGCTTTTTTTGGACTCTGTTCTCCCCCTCACCAGCTTTTAATACAAAATTTTAGCATACTCACCACCTGCCCCCTCCCCAACTTTTCTTTTAGAAGGGAGGTTATTTCCCAGGACAAGGGATTCCTCTCTCCTTGGGAGGGAACTTAGCACAGTGGTACATTATCATGTCTCCTTCAAAACTCCCTGTCCTAGGTCAGGCAGTCCCCCTGGCTCTGTAATGTGGAGATAGAAAAACAGCAAGCATCTAAGAATACTAAAAACATCATGTCCTTGAGAACAGTAGGAAGGCAAACCATTTCTAACAGACATTGCTGTGGTTTATCATGGTACAAAATGCATGGAGTGGGAATAGGAAGCTGGAAGCTCACTCATGGAGAGAAAGAGCTCAATTTGGGTGCTCCAGCTGATTGCTTCAACTTTCCTAGTCAATTTCTGCTGGTTTTTGGAAGCCGTGATTTAATGATGTTACGTTTATTGGCTCACTCCACCAGGCGACTTCAGTCTTCACTGTTGGATGTTGTAAACTCCCAACGTGATGTTTTGCTGCCTGTCTGCTGTTTTTCTCTTACTTGTAATTTGTTCTTTTACTTTTACTTGTTATATACTTTATAAACTCACTGATTCAAAATCCAAAGTGAGGCTAGTGTGGATCATTCTCCAGACAGTCAGAACAGGGAGTGGGTAAAGGAATGTGTGGATGGTATGTGTGACTAGTATGGGTGATTATATATGTATGAATACACTGACTGCAATTTTATATCAACTTCTCTAGGAAGGATTCACAAATAAGGTAGAATTTGAGCAGAAATGAAATTGTATAGAAGAAAGAGCACAATAACTCTGGAGAAAGATTATTTGAAGCGGAAAAATTCAGATTTGCATCAGGTAGAGCCAAACAGCAAGTGTAAAGTTGCTGGGGTTGAAGGATGTCTGAATGAAAAGATGAGTTCATTTTTTGGTAAAAATAGCACATCTAGGAAATCACCCACAGGCCTACCCGGCACCATGCAGCCCAGGCGGGTGGACACCACTATGATGAGCAAATATGTGGTAGAGAGATGGGAGAGAAAGAGACGCAGAATGATTCATGTGCTGTGGACAGAGGTGGAACTGAAGTTGGGATGGTGGTGAGAAACAGGCTGATGTGAGTGGCCTGGGCTGCCACTTGGGGCCATGTGATGTCCAAGCCTGCGCTGTTGTTAAGGGCCATGTCTGGGTCCATGGCCCTACTGCAACTGAGGTCTGTGTTGATGTCCATGGCTCATGTTACCACTGAAGGCTGTGGAGATGCTCAGGGTCTGGGCTGCCACCTGAGGCCATGTTGGTGTTGGAGAATTATGCTCTTGCAGGTTGTCACTGTTAAAAAAATCACTGCTCCTAAGATAGGTATCGTTTTTTAAAATTAAGTGTGTGTGTGTGTGTGTGTGTGTGTGTGTGTGTGTGTGTGTGTCTGCCTGTCTGTCTGTCTGTATTTGCCATGACATGCATGTGGATGTCAGAGAAAATCTGCTTGAGTCAGTTCTCTCTTCCTACCATGTAGTCTTGGGTATGGAACTCAGGTCATGAAACTTACCAGCAAACCCTTTTAACCTACTGAGTCATGTCTTTAGTCAAATCTAAAGCTTGGGAAGAGGCCATAAGGAAGAGCCTGGTGGAAGCAAAAAATAAAATAAAATAAAATAAAATAAAATGAGAACAAAGCATAAAAACACATAAGCATGAAGATTCCATAACAAAACCCCTTACTTTTGTGTTAACTTAAAAAAAAAGCTCTAAAATCTAAAGCTACTTAATAATTAAAGATTATACTTAAAAAAATTGAACATCTCTTCCTTCTCTTCTGTTAAAACATTTAGGTTGAAAATGTCCTATAAAAATTTTTGATTGAATGTTTGAAAATTATGAGAAAGCTGTTACTTGCTAAGTAGATTTTCACAGCTACAGTAGTCATCCTGTTCAAAACGGGTAGCCACGAACTACTAGAGGTATCCGGCTTAGACATCTAACTGAAGCCTCCTTTCCAGGAAGCCTGCCTGATTCTCCGTCCCCTGGCCCTCAGCCCAGGAAGCCATTCAGACCACCTACTTTGAGCAGCACTACCCAGCTGGTATTTGGGAAGCAGGTTATGACTGTGTCTTGAGTCAAAGGGCTACTGGAGAAATTCTTTCTTTATGTGACAAAAGAGGTGACATCCAGGCGATAAGAGCCTCTTTCCTGTGCACACTGCTGTGGACAAAAACACGTTCAGGATTCACTCTGTATGCTTCAAGTGTGTTGAGTGTTCCATTAATTCTGGATCTACTCACTTTGGTACCCATCAAGAGGCCAAAGGCAGGGCCAGGGCAGTGCATGTCACTGGTGTGAAAGCTTGGCTGTGCATTAGATTTATCTGAATGTATTAAAAAAACATTGATGACTGGGCCTTATAGCCAGATATCCTCACTTAACTAGTGTTGGTGCAGTCTGGGCACTGGGATTTTTAAAAACACTCCAAGTGATTGTGCTGTGTAGCTAGGTTTGGGACATATTCTTAGGCATGGTCCTTCTGCATTGTAGGGCCATGTATTTTCATTTCTATTTGGCAGAACCTAGTATTTTGCTAATGGCTGTGCCTGTGTACCTGTACTTGAGGGCATCTGTGCTCCTGTCCTCTACTTCTCTTCTTCACGCTGTGTTGGTACCTACCAACACTTATGGCTGTAAAATGGTGTTCCCTTGTTACTCTAACTTGTATAACCTTGTCTACATGGAGCCGATTTTGTGGGTATTTTCCTTTGCTGTTTCCTCTTGGAAAATATCTGGGAAATGCCTGTTCAAATCTTATGCTCCTTTTTTTTTTTTTAAATTAGGATGTTTGTCTTTTTTCTGGACAATCCATTGGCATCCTTTCCTTCCAGATACTAATTTTTTGTCTGCTGAATAAGCTACAAGTATTTTCTCATATTTGTGCCTATTTTTTCAAGTTTTTTTAAAAATGAGCATTTCTTAATATTAACATAGTTGAATTTGTTAATAGATTTTAAAGAATTTTTCCAACCTAGAGACCATAATGATAAACTTTTATGTTTTCTTCTAATTAAATGTTCATCTTTGCATTTAAGTTATTTAACTTATTTTGGCCTACTGTTGATTTTGTATGTGTGTGCTGGAGATTAAACCCAAGACCTCATTGTGCTAAGCATGTATTATGAACCTGATCTCCGCCCTGGTCCTAGCAGTAGACTTCTGTTCCTCTTGAGATGGAAATCTCTCCCATTTCCCCAAGGATCACCAACAAACCATCATTACCTTTGGCATCTTTCTCTCTCTGATCTGCAATAGCTAGATTCTCAAGTCAAGTAAAAGCATCTCGCAAACTGTGGTAACAGCACCTGAGATACAAATTCATGCCTCAGACATTTGATGGGAGCCACGATCTCATACTAGTCATCATCTGGGAAGATGTGCTTGTGTCTACCCATTTTGTAAACAGGGAAACTAAGGCTCAGAAAGACTAAGTAGTGTTGCTCAAGATTACACAGGTAGGGTTTAAGCACAAGCTGTCTACATAGTTTATTCTGTAGCCATTGAGAAGTGCTGCCTGTTTAAATGCCTACATGTTCAGAATGTCTGATTTTCCTCATTATTAATTTTAAATATGATGCCTCTAAGGTACTGATAAAGGCTAAATAGAGTTGTCCAGTTTCTATGGAGTCTTTGTACCAGGACTACCTTACCTTAACCAAAGATGCCAAAATCCAAGTATGCTGAGGTTCCTTCTATAAACTAGTATAATATAGCCCGTACCTATCCCAGATTACCTACAATATATAATACAATGCTTGTATCTCTAAATAGTCCATACACTTCAATCTTTAGGGAATAGGAGGGAAAGTCTCCATGTTCAACACATAAGCAATTATTTTTAATTAGAAGTTTGTTGAATTCATAGATGTAGAACCCAGAAATATAGAGGGTTCACTGTACATATATTAAGACATACAAAGCAGTTAAATTATTCCTAATGATGTCCTCTAAAAACATTCTATTTTTAAACATTCAAGAAAATTCTATTTTAAGTATTCAAGAATTCTATTCTTAAATATTAAAGAAAACATTAAGAAATCCACAGAGAGGCCATCAAATCTCTAGAGTCATCTAATGATTGTAAACAGCTTGTCACTCAAGCTTGCAAGTCACAGAGTTTACAGCTACTGTTCAGTAGCCCAAGTTCACCTTGAGAATTAGTACTACAGGTTTTGATTATTTTGAAAAAAAAAAAAAACACCACATATCTATTCAAAATAAAGACAATGTTAAGAAGAGCCCAGGTTTCTCTAAAGTACAGACTGGGCTTGAGAATCTAGGCGTAGGGAGATCAGGACCCCAGAGGGTGTCTAGATACCCTGTGGCTACAGGTCAGGAGATTGCTGTCTGAGAGACTGTTGGATCCAAACAAATGTCAGCGTCCAGGAGCATATGAACTTTTCTCTTTTATGAAGGCAAACAGGTGAGCAAACCAGCAGGGGACAAGTGGGCTTTGGGTGTGGTAAATGGCTTCTCCTGAAGATTAGTAGGCACTAGACATGATTGCAACTCCTACAAGCCTTTTCTTGAGCACAGAAGATATTGCCAAAGGGCTCTGTAGTCTCCATGTGTCCTGACCTCTTTATGAACTGCCTTTTGCGCAGTGTTTTACAGAAAATGAATAGGTAGCATGAGCCTCATGACTACAGGAACTTTTGATTTCATAGGAAGACATTCAGCCTCACTGAATCTCGTTTTTTCTGACTTCATCTTTCTGTCTTCAAGATTTAAATCACATCTAAGGAGAGCTGGCTCACAGATGTTGCAGTCTTTCTTGTTTTCTGTTATCTTTTTTTTTTTTTTTGGCAGGAGTTGCCTCCAATGCTGTGAGGGCAGGCAGAAGTTGACTGTCCAATGCCATCATGAGAGTAGAAACAACCAAACAGAAACAAACCCATATAGGTGTTGAGCATAAATCAGGAATGTACAGAACCAAACCTTTATGTGAATTATCATTCTGGAAGATATGATTGATAGAACAAGCCTCATTCAATGTGTGGGGTGTGTTTTTACATTGATGTTCCAAAGACCAGAAGGAGAAGTCTTCTTGTTTCTTTTTTCCCATGAGATTGGAAAGAAGTGTCTTCTTTTATGCAGAGGGGAAAAGGTTTTGTAGAGAAGAAATGGCACTCAGTTTTGGAAATAGTAGAGCATGGTGGACTATGGAAGAGGGGATTCCTGCCCTGTCCTCACTAATTTGAACAAGTGTGTAGATGAAGCTAATGTCATTTTGGTTCTTCTCCTTCTTCTTCTCCTTCTCCTTCTCCTTCTCCTTCTCCTTCTCCTTCTCCTTCTCCTTCTTCCTCTTCCTCTTCCTCTTCCTCTTCCTCTTCCTCTTCCTCTTCCTCTTCTTTTTAGTTGTGCCAATGCACACACCCACCTAAGTCTTTTTTTTAAAAAAATTTATTATGTATACAGTGTTCTACCTACATGTATCCCTGCAAGCCAGAAGAGGGCACCAGATCTCATTACAGATGGTTGTGAGTCACCATGTGGTTGGTGGGAATTGAACTCAGGACCTCAGGCTGCTGGAAGAGCAGCCAATGCTCTTAACCTCTGAGCCATCCCCTCACCCTCCCATTTTCATTCTTTTAAATAAGACAATTGATTTGAGATTTAACAAACTGTGATTTGATATTCATGTTTTTTCAGATTATTTTACTTTCAAAATTTACAAATCTTGGCTGATACAAGTGATATGATCTGGTTTAGAAAACATGGACAGCACACCCACCCGGGTTCTTCTGTCTAGGAGGTCATGCTGATCTCCCCTGTACCTGGTGGCAGTCAAGATAAAGATCAGCACAGCACTGTTGGCATTCATTAACTCTTTTTGCCTACTGGGGCTAGAGTGAAGGTGTACACAAGAACAAGGCAGTACCGTGAGTGAGGGAGGCCATTAGAGCTGAGACAAATGCTGACTGGCTGAGCTGCTCAAGGTTCTCTATGGATTAGACCTAGAACTATTTGGAAAGTCAAAAAGCCAAGATCTAAGGGGCTCATGACTTGAGATCCTCATGGCATGACCCAGATTATCTCTATAAAAAGATTAGTCAAACATTTAGTGTATTCCCTTTGGCATTCTACTAACTTAGCCAAAATTTTTTTAAAAAATGTATAAAACCATTTGCTATGGGGAAAAGGTGTTCCTGGAGCAAATAAGTATTTTCAGGGTGTATAACTGCTGGATAGAAGAGCTAGAACTAAAAGCTAAAGCTAAGGGCTTTCTGTCCCTGATCACTAGGACACTGCACTGCTAGGTATTTTAGTGCTTTGTGTTGCCTTCAGGTAATTTTGATTTCTTAGCTGAGAATATACACAGGGATGACAGGTCTACTCTGGGGGTTGGGGCCAGAGAGGCCAAGAGAACACACGACAAAGGTCATATTTCCTTCGCTGGTAGCTTTGAGGTCTAGGCAAGGCCAGTGAATAATGTGAAGGTCAAGGAGCTGAGAAATGACTGTGACCTACTTATACCTTAATCCATGCCAGGCTGACCTCAACACCTGCACATGCATCTCTCATCTGCTCCAGCTTGTTTCCATTGCATAGTTTCACTTTATGATTCTTTATATAGAAGAAGTGCTTGCTACATAGTTCAGTGACCCTTAGTGCAGAGTTGGCCTGGGTAATTGAAAATAATATAACAGAAAAAAAAATATTGACAAACTCTTAGTTGGTTGGCCAAATTTGAAGAATAAAATGTAGACCTTCCAAATTAAAAACCATTTAAAAACCACTCAGTTTCAAACAGGACCAACTTGATTTTATGCCATCTGCACCAGTGCCCCTCAGCAGGCCAATTCTAGCACACCCTGCCATTGGCTAGAAGTGGGGGATCAGCCTTAGGTTTAAATGCACTAGAATTTCTGCAAGGGATTTTGTTCACTCTTGTGTTGTTTTAATATTTATTGCTACTTAAAAATTTAAAGCTTTTTATATCATATACATCATCCAAGATATCTTTTGATCATATTACTGTGCTTGTGTTAAAAAATCATGTTGGAAACTGGTAACTTTGTTACAGAACTTATATAAAATTCTATTCTACAAGCCAAAGCCCACTGAAGAGGCCAGGAAACAACTTTAAATGAGTCCCCAGGGAAACATCAGAGAAGATGCTTGGAAACACAGAAGTCTTAAAGGACACATGTGCTGTCCACTTGTGTTTTGTGTATAAAGACATTTAAATATTGATCCTTCTATCCTGCTGTATTATAGCCATTTATTATTTTTTTGTTTGAAAAATTACTGTTGTCCTACAAAAGTTTTAAATTATTAAATTATATTAAATTATTCAGGTATTTATGCTTCCTACAATAATAATATATTGTGCTTAAGCATTAAAGGCTGAATTGAGTATTTCCACTGGATGTTGGAGTCCTTGCCTCTGGTGCCTTTGAAATAAGTTATTTGCTGATGGTCAGGGTGAACTGAGGCCAATACAGTGGACATTCATTCATGATGCCTATTATGGCTGATATCTTACTTGGGGCTATTTGGTCACAGGATCTAACACATATGGAGGGAGATTATGCAAAGACCAAGAGGATACTATCTTCATGCCAACAAGTGACCAAGACTCCCAAGAACCCGAGGGAGTTCTGAAATAAGTTGTTCTCTGATCTTGAGGAAACAAATTTCAGTGAAACCCTGATTCTAAATGTGTGTTTCATACCTGTCAGACAACACATTTCTTTATTTAGTGCTTTGTATGGCGGCCTTAGTCAGCTAACACACCAAGTGACTGACCTAAGAGGAAGTGGTACAGTTTGAGGCCAGTACCACAGTTATGGTTCATCAGCTGCCACCATGCCAGTGGATTTAGTTCCTCAGGTCCATTTCCAGGATGTATTTTCCACCTCCCTTGAAGGTGAAGGTTGGGTATTTAGAATAGTTTTTGCAGGGAGATTGGAGGATCACTCCAGTAAGATGACCAGGACACTTCCCAGTGGTGCCTGCTTATAATCAAGCAGAGATAAATTAGTGTGAATAATCAGTGAAGTTGAGACTTCTCTAAAGAGGTCAGAGGTACAGTTCATCGCTGGCACTTTTGTTGTAAGACAGGGCTGTACAGCTGAAGAAGGGTGGAGCTAGAGGCAGAGGTGAAGACAGAGGTGGACCTACTGAGAGGATGAGTCAGTGGCAGAGAGAAGGGGATCATAGCAGATGCATGAAGGAATGTGGGAACCAAGGGTCTGTTAAGTTGCCATGACTTCTGGATGCTCTGAGGCTTTCTTCTTTTTTCCTTCAAAAAAGTGTTTAATGATGACTCTGTACAGAATACAAAAGAGAGTTAAGCAAAATGATTGAGAAACAAATGCTCCCCTTAGTTTCTCAACAGCTATGGCTCTTTCTCTGTGTCCAGTAGGAAAAAACTTGGATTGTATTTCTTTAACCTTTTTCATCCCTCCCTTAATTGTTTTATAAACAATTGTGGGAATGGGGAAAGAAGCAGAGATGGTGGTGGGCGAGGTGAGGTTGTAGGGAACAAACCATTGTATATCTATCTCTAGGATATATATATATATATACATATACATATATATATATAATAGTTCTAACAACAGTCACAGGGGCTAGAGAGATATTACAGCAGTTAAGAGCACTGGCTGCTCTTCTGGAGGACCTGAGCTTGATTCCCAGTACCCTCATGGCTCACAACTATCTGTAACCCCAGTTCCAGGGGATCCAATACCCTCTTCTGGCTTCTGTAGGGACTAGGCAAGCATGTGGTATGCAGGCAATACACCCAAACATATAAACTAACTAACTAACTAACTAACTAACTAACTAACTAATTAACTAAATTTAAAATAATAAACTAACAAGCCCAGAGACAACTTTGGAATCATTGCTATTTATTGAGAATTTGTATGTAAGCTGAGGACTAAGTATGTTTATTCCCACAGTTATCACACAAGGAAGCTATAAGATGTTCCATTTTTATAATTATAAACCAATGTTCCCTATATTTGAAGTTAAAAGTTTCCAGAATCATACAGATGGTTAAGAGTGGAATAGAGTACTTTATCATGTTAAAAAGAATATATAACATGTAGAACACATGGTCATTCTCACATTTCTCACCCTAAATCAAGAGATTTGAACCAGATGATGTTGCAGTTCCTTGCTGTGATCTGTGACGGGGGGGGGGGGACGTGACTGTGAAGGTGGAGTACACATGACAACTTGTGTTTCTGAAGGAAGCCTTCTGAAGGAAGTGGCTGTGGAATGAAGTCAGAAGCAAAGGTGGGTGTGCATTGGTGCATTGTTTCCAGCAGGAGAGATTGCTCGGAAGTGGATTTCCTTGATATGTGTCAGTGAAACCATCATTAGAAGACAGGGCAGGGTGAAAATATCTAAAAGAATTAACAACTTGGGTCACTTTTTCCTACTCTGAGTTGTTCCTGCAAATTGAAATTCTGAAGCCAAGATGAAATTTCAGAAATGACCCTTTCACCCCTCACGTGCTTGTATTGCAAGGAAATAATTCTTCATCCAACAGTTTATGGGGCTTGTTTGCTACTGTGCTTTCTTTCTTGTTCCGTTCTTCAGCTGCCAAACGCTGGCCAGACTTCAGAGATATGTGCATGTAGTTGGACATTATTCTTCGGTTAATACAGGAGTACTGGGGGAGATGTGAAGCATGGCAGTATGTTTTCCAACATAGACATGGACATTCTGTGCAGTCAGAATTATGGTGAGCCATTAGACTTGTAGCTGAGTTAACTGTAGCACATAGCCAAGATTAAAGTAGGCCTTGAAGGGAAGAGTGAGGGGTACCATTGAGGCTAAGTCAGCACAGGTCAGTGGTGAGGCCCAGATAAATTTGCCTAGTGATTACAACTTGGGGGATGCAACAATGACTGTCAGAGGGTCAGAGGAAGCAGAAAGGTAGAGCTCTCTGCCACTCTCCTTTGCACACAATGTTCAACTCCTTCTGTGGCTCAATTTGGGCCACTCTATGGCCACTATGACTCTGTATGTGTTGGAATAGTCTCCTTCTGATGTCATAAATTACATCAAACTTGGTGGCCTAGAGAAAACAGAAATTTACTCTTGTACAGTTCTAGAGGCCATAAGCCAGAGGCAAGTTTTTTTTTTGTTGTTGTTGTTTTGTTTGTTTTTTGGCAGGGTAACACTCCTTCCTAATACTCACCAGCACATCATTCTTGCATCTTGTAGCCTCTGGGGCTGCTGATATTTGTGGGCTTTCTTGACTATGTTATTCCAACCTCACTGCATGCTCCTGTTCTGTTGTCCTCTTCTTCATGTCTTTCTTTACTATTTCTGGATTTAGGGTTTACTTTAATAACCACCAATGACCCAGTTTCTTATTATGTCTGCCAAGATCTCTTTTGGAAATGAATTCACATTCATATGTTCTAGGAGTTAGGAAGTGAATATACTTTTTGCGACCTTTGTTCAACCCGCTATAATTGCTGAGAGAATCAGAATTTGTGAGGACTTTCATCTTTGTTGATTTTTTTAAAATGAGCATCTTTCAGGCTCTGTGTCACACATATTGCCTGGACTTGAATTTGCATTTGGTGTTTGGAAGTCCAGCATGCCAATCTTCAAGAAGTCTGCTGATCTCAGCTATAGTCTGGGGTGAGTCTCTGTTGTTCGAATCTTAGATGGTCTTTTAATAAAAAACACAGAGCCAGATATTGGGGTGAAAGCTGAAAGTTCAGAGAAGCAGAGCAAACCACAGCCAACTCACCTTGCCAACTCCATGAATCCTCTTGACTGAAATCCTCTGAGTGCTCACCTGAAAGGATCTCAGCTGAACTGCTTTAGTTCCTGTTTCCTCACAACTTATATACCTTTCTCCACCCAGCCATGTCACTTCCTGGGATTAAAGATGTGTGTGCTTCCCAGTACTGGGATTAAAGGTGTGTGCCACCACTGTCTGGCCTCTATGTCTAATCTAGTGGCTAGCTCTGTCCTCTGATCCTCATGCAAATTTATTAGGATACACAATATATCATCACAATTCTCCTTTCCCCTGCATTTCCCAAACTAATACACTACTCCCTTTCTATATATTTCCTTCATCTTGTCAAGGATAAGTTAGACTCAATGGCTATGAAAAACTCATGGCAGGGGGTAGGGAAATGCCTCAGTTGGTAAAGAGCTTACCACTCAAACACAAGCATTTAAGTTTGGCTCTCCAGCACCCATTTGAAAAGCTGGATGTAGCAGTGTCTATAATTTCAGTGCATGGGGAGTTGGGAGTGGAGAAAGGCAGATCACTGGAGCTTGCTGGGCAGCCAGAAGAGTTAAACAAGTGAACTTCAGGTTAGATGAGAGACGTGGTTTCAACAAATAAGGTAGAAGAAGAGCTAGAGGCTATGACCCTGTAGCTGAAGACAACACACAGCTTGGTTGTACAATATAGATAAATCAGGCTAGAACTGAGCTGGAAGCTTCTTCCCTGCCAACTAGCACTCAGGATGCTGGACGATGCTATGCGGGCGGCTAGGAGAGAAAAGGCAGCAGTGGTCTTACCCAGCTGTGACGCCGATGAACTACGAGACTAACCTGACAGGTAAGATGTGCCCACTTGTGAATAAAGTAACATACTGTTGTGGGGGCAAGCAAATGCTCTCTGATTTGTGAGGCCCGCTCCACGGGAGAGAATCCAATTCTGGTACTTTAAACCAGTTTTAAAAAAGAACATGGTGGGGGAGGTTGTAGGCCCCAGGGGTAACTTATTCTGTAGTTTAGTTAAATGGACATAAAATCAAATTGCCTTCTAGACATTTTTTATATTACCAGACAAATGCTACTCTCAGCCTTAGCTTTTCTTTGCAGGGAGTAATTGCTAATGCAGAGGCTCCCTGACGGACAAGGTGTTGAGAGCCAGTGAAGGGTCAGTGCTCTTCCTTGCATAAGACATTTATACCACCCTGCTAAGGTTCAGTACGCTGGTTAGTTTTTTGTCAGCTTGACACAAGCAAAGATCATGTGTGAAGGAAACCTCAACTCAGAAAATGCCTTCATCAGATTGGTCTGTGGCAAGTCTGTGGGGGCATTTTCTTGATGAATGATGTGGGAGGGCCCAGTCCACTGTGTGCAGTGCCACCCCTGAGCAGATGTATTGGGATATATTAAAATAGCAAACAAGCTGGGCATGGTGGCACACACCTTTAATCTCTGTACTGGGGAGGCAGAGGTAGGTAAATCTCTGTGAGTTCAAGACCAGCCTGGTCTACACAGAGAGCTCCAGACATCCAGGACTATTAGAGAGGTCTTATTTCAAAATACAAAACAAACAAAAAAGCAAGCTGAGTAAGCGTGGTCCCTACTTCAGTTCCTGCCTCCAGGTTTTTGCTTCAGTTCCTGTCTTCAACAATAGACTATGTAGTGGAAGTATAAGCCAAATAAACATTTTCCTCTCCAAGTTGCTTTTGGTCATGGTGTTCATCAGAGCAACAGAAAGCAAACAAGGACATATAAGCAACATTGTAGAAGAGGAGATGGAAAGAATACAAAAGCTGGAAGATAGAGAAGGGCTGAGAATGCCGTCTTCTGGGAAAGACACAGTGATCACAATCTCAAAATCACAGCAGCAGTTGACGCTTGTACTAGATCTTCACAAGAACGTGTGTGTCAAACAGTCAGGCAAGAATGGAAAGGACTTGAGACTCTACTTGTCACTGCTGAACTAATTTAGGGATAGAGTAAGTCGTTTTCATTTATGTACCCACTGGTGACTAGTAGGCTCTAACAGATAGTCACTCTTCTGGTCTGGGTTAAACTAAATGTGTGACAAAACCAAGCCAAAAGTCATGAATTGGGTAAGAGGACTGTAGAGAGGGGGCTGATATGAATGGGAAGAAGATAGTGGGGGTTTTGGAGACAGTAATCAAAATGCACTGTATACATGTATCATTATACTAAAGAACAAAAGTAGTTGTTTTAGAAAGTTAAAGACATTTTTAAAAAGTGAAGAGTGTCTAAGCAGAACACCTTAAGTCAACCTCTGGCCTTCATATGCATGTACACTTAAGAACGCATGCACGCGTGCGCGCGCGCACGCGCGCACACACACACACACACACACACACACACACACACACTAATGAAAGGCATAGCTGGGCATAGTGATATATGCCTGCAATCCTAGTACTTAGTTCAAAGCCAGCCTGGGCTACATAGTGAGTTGTAAGTGATTTTTCAAAGAAATATGACCACCTTTATTGTGGACTCATGAAAGATTCAGTCATGTTGTCACACAATGACATTTGGACTGTCTATAGGACAGTGGTTCCATAATTATTTTATTGCCTACTGACATCATAGCCATCCTTGTTTATGTGAATGCACTCTACAGTGTTCACACAATGGCAAAATTATTTGCTGATGCACTTCTCAGAGCATATAGCTGTTAAGAGGCATGTGGCTACATTAATGATCTATTGTGCTATCAGTCCAGAAAAAGTCTTTTTATGTACCAGCTTGACTGGTCTATGGGATATCCATGTATCAGATTTAACACTTTTTCTGGGTGTTTCTAAGAGTGTTTTCAGAAGAAGTTAGAACCTGAACCAGTGGACTAAAGAAAGTAGATGGCCTTCTGCAATGTTCTTCTAATCTGCTGGAGATTGGTGGAGGAATGCTGTTTCTACCCTCTCTCTGCCTATCTGCTTAAGCTGCGGGTGGGTCTCCTGCCCTCAGTTGTTCCTGGATATCTGACCTTCAGACTCAGTCTGGTGTCTACACCACCAGCTCACCAGCCCTGAGCTGCATTGTGAGTGTCCAGCTTACAGGCCATAGATATTGGACTTTTTAAATGTGGACCAATAAATCATATACAGGCACTCTCAATTCTTTATTTTTTTTCTCTGAGAAATCTGACTAATGTAGAACCTGGACTTTCTAGGGAGTCTTCAGGGAAGCCATTGGCACGGGGTTGTTTAGAGACTGTACATGGGATGAAAGCACTACTCCATGGTTGACTCAAAATGAATCTTATTTTACAAATGAAAGAAACTGTGCAGAGAAATTATGAGATGATTGAAATATGGTTCTCTATCCAATGTGGATCACAGCACCTAACTTCCTGTCTTAAAATGACCTAGACCAACAGCTCCTGGACCTGTAAATTATGATTTTTTTCACCATAATTGTTAACCTAATTTTACTTATACTTTTTAACTGCTTCTCAAGCTATACAGATGCATGGAGTCTGCCATTCTGCTAATGTGACTTATAACACCATATAGACATTATTCTGCTCAGTAGTTTTTAGGCTCATCTGTTAGCTCATATAAAACAGAATTTACATTAAATGAGATTTTAAAAACATCATCATGGACCAAATTGAACATCATTTGGTGGAAGGAAAAAGCATATGTTGGCAATTTTGCTTTTGATTCTTGGCTTGAGGCCATTTGAGTTCTGGAGGAGAGACTATCATATTATATGGCTGCAATAGTGATACTCCTAACATCTCCAGCTTTTGAAAGCAGCTCCATCAGAGGGTTGAGTTGCTGAGACTCTGCTTCCTTAGACAAGACATTTCAATTTCCCCACTCAGAACCATTGTTTAAAAAGAGCACCTCCACAGCATCAGCCACAGTTCAGCTATTACAATATCAGTTTTTGCTTTATTTTCTTTTTTTTTTTTTTAAAGTTTCTATAGCTTGGAAATAATTGGCAACATTATCTAGGTAAGGGCTCAAAGAACAGGAATGAACATTCAAAATCTGGAAAAGCACAAGAAAACAGAGCCAAGATCAGTATTTAGTGTGTGGTTGCTTCTAAGGAAAATGGTCCTTAGATGCTAGGGGTGTTGATGGGGTTTGAAGTAGAGAGGGCTACAGTCTACAATCACAGGGCTGTGTGGTGTGTAATACTCCACACATATCTCACATGACCCTCTAAATCACCAAGGATGAGGAAACTCGTTTTACTAAGTTCAGCCAGAAAAGGGCAGGTGAAAATTTTCCACCATTGATGTCTAAATAAGGAAAATATTCCATGAGTTATCCATGATAACCGATGATGCTTTTTTCTTCTTGATGGGAGCACTTGCCAGGGGAAATCCTGTAAATAAATTATATAGTTCTATACACCAAAGGAAAAATTGTGAGAAGATTCTCACAAAATACAAGATATAGGAACACACAAAGTGAACTGGAAAGGGTTATCTTAAATGGTATCATTTCCACCCCAAACTCCTGCTAGTCAGAATTTTGTCAACTTTCCATGCATTAAATACATTTTGACTGTATTATGTAGAATGATTTAGATGACTGTCATAGTTAGCTTTAGTTGTCAGTTTGGCACATCTGGGAAGAGGGAATCTCAATTGAGGAATTACCTCTATCTTTTAGACCTATGGGCATGTCTGTGGGGGCATTTTCTCAAGGCTAATTGATGTAAGGAGGGTACAATGTAATAAGGATACCATCTCTGGTTTGCATAGGGAAGGTAGCTGAGGAAGCCAGAAGAAGCAAGCTGGAGAGCAATGTTCCTCTTTTGCTTTGTGCTTCAAACTACTGACCAGACTTCCTTCAGCAATGAACTGTTACCTGGAAGAGTAAGATGAAATAAGCCTGTATGTCCTGCACAAGTTGCTTTTGGTTAAAGGCTTTATCATAGCAGCGGAGAAGCAAACTAGGATAGTGGCCATACTCAGTGCATCACCACATTTAAGATTACACACACCATTTTTAATCCTCTTTACTTGGGGTAGGATGGAGGTAGATATCATTTCCATTCGAAAGATTTAGAAGCACATGTAAAAAGCTGCATAATTCCCATTCCTAGGACACAAGTGTAACAGGCCCACAGACCCTAGCACAACAAATACCTTGTTAGAATCACTATTCTGACCTTAAAACTCAGCATGTAGGCCCCATCATCTGCCCAAATGGGAACCAAGACCTAATCCATCAAAGACGTAGTCCATAGTTCCAGGAAAGTCCCTAAATGTACTGCTGTTTGGTTTCTGTAGTTCTGCTTCTTGCTAACTGAAGTGTGACAAGTAGGATGTGGCTTTTGTGCACAAAAGACAAAGACTGGGGCTGAGTGATTTTTTTCAAGCTCCCCATGCAGCCATTGGCCGGCAATAAAGACTTCCTTTTTGGCTTTAACAGTGTCTGTGTGGTAGTCCCTGGTGGATTTACCTCGAAACAGAAGTGGGATACAGTCTCAGTGCTAATTCTCTAGCATGATCTCTGTGACATCCTCTGGTGTGGCACTCCTGAGCATCTCATTTTTGATTGTCTCCCTTTCTTCAGGGGAATGTTGTTATCAATATATTCTTTTCTTTGTTCCCTGCTGACTTTGGTTTTTGAATATCCATAGTCCTAATACTACATTTTGGTTTGGATTTCAATCAATTGAAACGTAATCCCCAATATTATTAGCTGAAAGAAAGAGCATCAAATATTAATCCTTCTGAGAGAGTGTATTTTGCAGGAGGCTCTGGAAGGGCAAAGGCCTTTCATAGCCAGAAAATTCTCTCTAATAATGGAAACCAAAGCAGGCTGAAAGGAAAGAGAGTTTTGAAAGAGGGGAGAGGCCAATTCAGAAATTCAGAAAAAGTGGAGCCAAAGTGGTTCATGAGTGAGTATAACTTGGAAGCACATTGGAAATGCAGAATCTCAGACCTGTGGTCTGCTGGCAATTTGGAGTGCATCCATTTGTAGTTTGCAAGTGATTTGAGGTACACCAAATGCATCAAATGCACCTCAAGTGGTTCCATTCATTTTCTGAGTTCATTCTGTTTGAACTCAGACTGTTGCTGAACTCAGTGATAGAACAGAGAGGTCAAATCTCTGTAGTGACCAGGTGAAAGGCAAGACTGGGGTCCAAGTAACCAGATCCATCCATATAACAGTTTGGCAGCTGTTGGGAAATAAGTGGACTGACTCAAACTGAGTAAATGAGCCAAGTTCAATGCATAGTTGCTGAGTTAGCAAAAACTATCATGCCAAATCAAATCCAAAGTGTTTTAGCTTTAGACAAGCAGTATCTAAGCTCTTACCCATGAGGGCAAATATAAAGTAGCTGAATATTTTTATTACCAGTGGGGATTTCCAAATCTGTATCCCCCAGGAGCCTGAGTGGTTCTTCCTCCCCTCATAGCTCAGTTCACGAATTAACTATTTCCTCTGTAGTTGAAATGGAAGAGTTTCCCTGAGCAGAAATAAGCAATTTTGTTCCCCTCTTGTTAGTTAGTTAGTTAGTTTGTTTGTTTATTTTTTCTAAGTGCAGGTTAGCTTGAAGCTCGGTGATGCCCTGCTCAGCGGAGATACTCCTGGCTGACATGTTCCTCTCAACAATGTCACCTTACAGATGAGTTGGAGTCTCCGAATCAGGGGATAAAAGAGTCCTAGAACTTGGCATTTTCTCAGCTTATCATACTGAGTTTTTGGCAAGTCCCTCAAACTGTAAGTGTTTCTAATTTTCCCTAATATAATTTACCTCGTCATGTCCTCCAGGGGTGGTGAGTGAAGGTTAATGAGACGGTGCACCTGCTTTGGTGTCCTGGAGAGGATAAGAAGCATATGAATACATCAAGCACAATGGTGAGACAGAGATAGCATTTAAAGAGGGAAGGATCTGTCATGAACACAGTGATATATGTACATTGACCATGCTATTGCTAGGTCCATCCTGTTATAGGCCTGGCCTTAGGAGGCATTCTAATGAGTCTGCAACAAGACGGAGATTGTTCTATCCAACTCACTCATAGTTATTTCCAGTATCCTGTAGCAGGCCTCATAATGCATTGCTCCATGAATGAATTATATGTCAAGATTTCAAGTTTTGTATTGTGATCTTTGTTTCCTACTGCAAGTTCGCCTTATTGCCTCCTGTCTTTTCTCTGCTGTAAGGTTTTCTTTCTTTTGTTCTTAAGCTTTTCTTTTCTTTTTTCTATTAAGAAAATTTTTTTCATCCATTTACACACTAATCAAAGATCCCATGGTTCTTAAGGTTTTCTAATATGTCAGGTTCTCTTCTTTCAGGGAACTTTCCCTGTACTTTACTTACTGTTCTTTTTACCTGTAATTCTCATCTCCCATTTCTCCAACATTATTACTTGACTAGTTCTCATGACCTGTCAGGTTTCTGTTGAAATAAGCCTTTACTGAGAAAACTTTGTGGCCTCTTAAGCTGGAGCAGGCAGGGCTCCATGTTGGTCCATTTCACCATGCACTGTTCGTTTCTGAGTGATTCCCTGGATAAGTAGCTCTCAATTTCAACTGCACACTAGCATTACCTGGTGCATGCATGTGCTTGAGCATGTGTGTGTGCACGCACACACACACACACACACACACACACACACACACACACAATGTTTAAAGAATAGCATATTTTGTGGTGCTTTCTAGGTGAATCCAGGGCACAGGTCAATTTCAGAACCATTGTACTGGGCCTTGAACTCCTAAGAGTGGGAACAGTCATGCCCTTTATAAACAGAAAGCATGTGTGCTATTGACATGTAAACACTGACATGCAATCCTCATGCTACTCTTTAGGTAAATGCATGTGGCCTTATAAATTTGCACATCCTCAACTTTGGTTGTCTGCTCACTATTGGAGAATTAGATCTTTAACATAACTAATATAAGGTGAGTGTGGTACATACCAGCACCTTGGGAGGTGGAGGCAAGAGGATCATAAATTTGAGTGTCCCATAGAATTGCACGGGCAGACCCTGTCTTAAAGCAAAGCAAAACAAAACAAAACCAAGTAAACAAGACTAATTAATATATTTTCAGGAAATTAAACCATGCTGACTAAATATGTTTTCTATTTTTCATTTCCCTAGTTCTCCACCACTGGCTCATTCTTATTCACTAAGGAAGCTTATTTATAAAGCCAAATTAAGATTAGATTAAAAAAGGGAAATGACTTGAAGGCCTTTTGGGATGTTTTTACCTGGATATGATGACTGTTGAGTATGAACTTTCTATTGTATGAACCCTCAACAGGGCAGTCCTGACATTTGACATAGTTTGTTGAAAGGATTAGAAATCATAAAACAGAATCTCACTGAGTACCACTTATTCCCCCAGTGAGTCCTTCCATGGCTTTTATGATTTCATTGGACAGTAGCAGTACAAGGCAAGGACAGGGAGTGTCTGTCTTGCAACTCAGGAAGGGGAGCTACCCATCTGCTTCCCTCAGACTCTGACATTGTATGATGCATGCTGTTCATTTCCACCTCTCCAAGACCTGACCCAAGTTCTGGCACACAGTCATTGCATCAGTGATTAATTGATAGAGTAATTAAATTATAGGATATTGGTCAGTTATTTTCCAACTTCATTGTAGTAGAAAATGGCTTGAGTCTGTTGAAGTAAAACAAAGTTTACCAGAGGAATTAACGTAGTTCATAAAGGAAAAATCAACACCAGGAAAATGAAGCCATTTTACCAACCCAGGCCAAGAGCAGAACCCTGGGGAGGCTCTTTTGAGAACTCCCAATGCTCTTCAGCACACTTGGTCTCACTTACCTTTGCCTCTCTTGTTTGTGCTGCGTTCGTTCCCTCTTTCATAGGTGAGCTGGAGACATGGAGTGGGCACAGGGTGGCTGGTGCACTGTACCTAGACTTTCAACTCTTACCTCTGGAGAAGACAGGCCTGCATCTTCCAAGTTTATGCTATGCAACTCCAAAGGAAGAAGTCTGATTGTCCCAGGATGAAAATGTTGTCAACTCATGATCAGCTACAGAGGCTGACTACATAGCTGTGCCTGAAGACTTGGGCAGGAGGAAGATTCTTCAAAGAATAGTCCCTTTATTTCTGCAGTGGTAGCACTGGGTACTTACTATGCCACTGTTCCCGGAGACCTCCTGACTCCATCAGGAAAGATGGGTAAATAGACTATTGGGGAAATACAATGCGATCTAAATGTCCAGTAGATAAATGAAATTACAATAATGAAGGAGAACACTTGGTTTGGGTAAACCATAGACTAAATACTAACATTTAGAAATACGTACCTGCTTTTATAATTCTATCAATGTTATGATGACGTTCATTCCAGAGTGTCTCAAACCTGGTAATGTAAGTTTCTGATAATAAAGTTAGGCCCTAATGAAGAAGTCAGAAGGTGAGGTAGCTGTTTTGCCCTGGGATCAGTTGCACTGATTGCTCATATAGCTTTGGTGGTTTTGCCCACGCACAATGGTCTGTGCAATTCAGGGATCAGATGGCTCTGCAGCTGATGACCCTGCTTTAGCCAGGGGTGAGTGTGCAGTTGTTTGAGTACTTCTTGAAACTCCATGTAATGGGGTATGGGAAATTTAGACTTTCAGATAATTTTCTTTTTCTTATTATCATGAAGCTTTCATTATATTGCAAATGGAAATGAGAGGCCTTGGGGTAGTTTTAGACCCTTAATATTTTGGTAGCTTTCTCTGGTAATCCAAATTTCCAAAAGCAGGACAGAGAGAGGAGGCTTTGGCCTTCTCCAAGGCAGAATGGTGAAATTATCCTAACTGCAAGGAGCACCCTGTGACAGCCGTGTCGAGGGAGAAATGTCATGGACAGGAGCAAGTGGCAGAAATGATACAAGTGACAAACCCTGCTCATATCATAGAGAGCACTGGGAACAACGCACAGAAAGCAGAAGTTCCTGGAAGAAGGGAGCCCCAAGGGGTCCTGGGTCCTGGCAGAGAAAAGAGCAAAGTAGGGCTTTTCAGGGGGCTTAAGATCCAGGCCTAAAAATACTGAACAGAGCTGTCAGCTGGAGGGCTGAGTGAAGAATGCAAATGAGCCTGGGTAGATGACAGGGTCTGGAAAGTGGGGTGGAGGCAGACTTCTCTGCATCTTCTCAATTGTCCGTTTTCAGGCCAGACACCCAGGGAAATGCAGCGACAGTCGCATTCTTCCAACTTGTTTTCAGCAGGACTGCTTTCCTGTGGCAGGCTTGGCAGACCGTTTCCATACAAATTGCTCCTGTGTGCCTGTCACATTTTAAATAGGGCGCTTTGGTGAAGTTGCAGTTCGGAGCAGCAAGAATTTAAAAAATTGCTTTAAAACAAGCATGTCAACTGTGCTTCTGCCCTCTGCCAGCATAATTGCTCTCAAGGGGCAAATGAATTTTCACTTAACCAAATGAATTAATAGATATGTAGCAGCTATTGGGACAGCCTCCCCTAACATATGCACAGATCCGTGATTTAGAGGCAGAGGGCAGAATGCAGAGAGAACTGGATGGCTCTGCATAAGGAATTGAGTTGAATTCAGAATGCATGGGGTAGGGAGAAACAGAGGAGAGGGAGCCAACTGAGTGGAGCAGTGGGTCAGAGGCTGGGTCTTGAGAAGAAATGACCAGTGAAAAACAAACAAGAGGCCTGGATCTTCTCCTGCAGGAGCCAGCAGGGACTTCTAAAAGCCACAGTGCCTCCGTCTTCCTGTTCTTTTCTCTGAACTAAGTGCTGAACTATGTCATTCCTTTAAAAACCACAAGGGCAAACTGAGTTTCAGTAACTTTAGGTTTCAAAACACACGAATATATTATATCTAGATTTTCTAGATTTAACCATTGTTAGAATAAAAATATTTTGGAAAAAAATGTGTTTATATGGACTATTTACAAT